>PKMM01034249.1:445709-476401 GCA_002933915.1 Eutrema heterophyllum
TTTTTGAAATATTTAATTTACATATTTTTGAAATAATCGATTTTATTTATTATTTTAAATATTTAATTTAATTTCTGGCATAGTCTGAATTTTTTTAGTTACGAATTAAAATTAATATATATATATATATATATAATCAGATTAATTAATTAAACTACTTTTTAATTGAATCAGATTAATGAAATGAATTTTTAATTGAACAAAATTATTTTGTTTAGAAACAGAGATAGTTATCACAAAAATCTAAAGTTTAAAGTTATTCAGAATAAGAATAGATTTATATACATTTTTTCCTGTTTGGACACAAAATGTCACTCTGTTTTAATATATTAGATTTAAATTATTTTTGAAATATTTAATTTACATATTTTTGAAATAATCAATTTTATTTATTATTTTAAATATTTAATTTAATTTCTGGCATAGTCTGAATTTTTTTAGTTACGAATTAAAATTAATATATACATATAATCAGATTAATTAATTAATTAAACTACTCTTTAATTGAATCAGATTAATGAAATGAATTTTTAATTAAACAAAATTATTTTATTTGGAAACATAGATAGTTATCACAAAAATCTAAAGTTTAAAAGTTATTCAGAATATGAATAGATTTATATACATTTTTTTCTGTTTGGACACAAAAAATCACTCTGTTTTAATAGATTAGATTTAACCATCATGTTTCTTTTAAGTAAAAGATCTTCGAAGTTCAAAGTATGCACTATTTCTATTTGGTATATCTTTTCTGAAGTGTTACCGTTAGATTTAAAGTCAAATTTGATCGTACTGCATTTTCCAAACACAAAAAAAAGAAGTTCAAACTATCCACCCGAAACAAACTACATTTTGAGTTCTTTAGTCAATAATATGGTGGTAGGTAATTATTTACATCAGATGAAATGGCGCAAACCTCTACGCTTAAAAAAATTAACAGAGTCGCGCTCATTCCTCCATTTGCGTTTTCTTACTTTCTACAAATGCACTAAATCGCTTTGAACACAAATTTCTTCTACTTCCTCACCTTCTACTCATTCCGATCCAACACCAAGTTCTCCAGACTCCAACAGCGCACCAGATGCCTCGAGCTCTTCATCTATTGGGAGTGTGCGTTTTGAGCCATCCAACGCAACACCAAGAACAATATTCTCCTCTAGTGACGAGCTGGTACCAGACCCACCGCCATCTCGACCTTTCTGATCTCCGCTGCTCTTTTCGGTCCCTTGTCTTGCTTTTGGTTTCAATGTCTGCTCTGTTGCACCTTTGCCATCAGAAACTTCATCCTTCTTTGCTATATTTGACTCTCCCACGTTCTCTTTCTTCTTCTCTTCTGACTTTTGTTCTACTGGCCGATCCGATGTTGAGGTTGTGGTACCTTTAGTGCATGTACTGGAGTTGGAATCAAAAACTGCTTTCGGTTTCTCTTTTTTGCTGTTTGAAACCAACACTGATCCGTTGTTTTCTGTTTCAGCCTTGTATTCGAATGGTTCTTCTTGAGGGTCTTTTTCTTCACCTTTTTGCTCTGAGCTAGGCGTAGAGGACTTTGTGTTGTCATCGCTATTGATTTTGTAGGACGGTTCAATCAGCATGAATCGACGGTTCATAGCTGCTGGATTGTAAACTATGTCTGAAAATGCTGCACTGTCCACTTCAGCCTCATTACGCATTCTCTGAACTGTGCGAATGGGAGTTGCTAGACGTGCTCCATGATGACTAATAACTCTAAGAAGATCTAAGAGTACTGCTTCCTGTTCAAAAATACAATTTGTTTTATGACATAATTAGCTCCTGGCATTTTATAAGGTTTATCATAAGATTCCATCATAATACATATCCACATGACATGCACACAGACACACATAAACACATGTAGATGCAGACACAGGTTCTCAGAGACGGACACACACATTGCCACACAAAATGATTCTATGGGCAAGTGATCAAATAAAGAAAAATGTGAAAAGAGTTGATCAAACTAATCCAGTGTTTTAGTATTCCTTTGAATTGCATGGATGCTTGTTATGAACACAAAATTGCATCCGATTCACAGCAGAAATGCACAACTTGAAAGATAAAAATCAGCAGCCAAAAGAGATCCACTACAGCTATGAGGATTGTCTACTTAGTTAACTTTTACATACCTTAACACAAAGGTATTCTTCAAAACGTGAAGTCTTTACAAAACAGGATATTAGGATCTGCAACAATATCAGACATAGATATGAAAACTGAATAACGTGAAACAGAATAAATATTAAACTGAATAATGTCGAGAGAAGGCTTCTTCTTACCCTAAGGGCTTGGTTTTCTGGATCTATATCCTCCAAAAAGACTCTTCTGTGTATTTTTTGCTGCTCGATTTGAGGATTTTTAGACAAAACCTTGCGCATATCAGCCACAATATTCTGCAAAGTTGGAAATTTATACAAGAACTTGTTACATTGAAGCAGACGTTAAATGTGCAGGAATGAGAGAATACATGTAAAACAACAATGTTTCTCACATTAATTTTGCTGACATCAAGATGACTGATGGCAAGATGTGTTTTGATGCGCCAATGCGTCTTTTGAGTTAGATTCCTCACAATATTTACACTGAACTGGTGGTTAGGAATATGAACTGCTTCACGGTCATCACCTCTGATAACTGTAGGTGACCACCAACCGACGTGCTGAAAAAGAAGCAAAGTCAATTTCGATGGAACATAGTTTACATACTACTATGTGAAGCCAGTGACGTGAATACAACTAAAAAATAAAAATCTAGTGCAGTCTGTGGTAAAAAAGATAAATTCACAAGTAAACAGACCTCTACTGTGCCAGAAACTTCATAGCCTCCTATCTTGGTCTGAATCCACTCATTCAGGACAAAGGGCCGTGTAGCATGAATCATAATGCTTGAAAGGAAGTTTGTAAGTATCTGCACAATTCACAACAAAAGGTATTATTGTCCCACTGTAAAAAAGATTTAGTATGCCAAAGTTTTCCCACAAAGAGAGGACCTCACCTCACGACCAGCAAGAGTGAGCAGTACTGTCCCCAGACCTCCAGCTGTTAGCCACTTTTGAGCAGAAAAACCCAACAGCTCCATAAACAATGAAGCAGCAGCGACCCACGCAGCAGTGTAAACAGCTTTTCCAGCAAAACTGAAACCCATCTGGCATAACAATAAAATGAATAAAAAAGATAAGCATATTTCCGAACAAACCACCTTAGCTGGAGCTGGCGAGTCTTAAATAATACCATCATCTAATCTCAAGTACAACTTGTGCATCGAGCAACTGAACTATTCGACATCTATGCCGAAGGAGTTTATTCCTTCAGAACGACTGAAACAAATGAATGCAAATTGCATATACATAAAAAGAATACAATTTTGGAGGGATAAAATGCTGATTTGTTCATGAGAGTCACAATCTGAAGTACAGTTCAAATATACTCTATCACCTTCGTTAAAGGAAGGAATAGACGTAATACGAAACATACTTAACTTCTCCTAAGAGGTAATACTAAGGAAAACTCAGGCCTACAGTTGAGGCATCATAACACATAGGCAGCTGCAGGTGTTGTGTTACCACTTAGGAAGACCAAGAATCATTAATTAAAAAGAAAGTGTCCAAATCCGTTTTAAGATAGAGAGACGTACATTTCTGGTATCAGCAGGATTATTTGTCTCCATAAAAAATTTCTGCGCCTGCTGAAGTAGACTGCAGAAACGACATTGTATAACATGCACAGTAATTGAAAAACAATTTGGAACTCAATAAAACTAAGTTATGACAGATAAACAAGGACGAAAACAAAATAGCATGCACTTTTTCCAACCGACTGAAAGAACCTAAATGCTGAGTCTGCAGAAAGGTCACTGATGTATTTTGAAGACTTTTATTCTTAAGCAAGTACTTCAACAGTCAAGCTCAACGTAGCAGTGTTCTTATAGTAATAGCATATAGAAACTCTTGCTCACCTTGATAAACAGCAGGCAAATGCCAACACCGTTGACATGGACCGCGCAAAGCTAAGAAGGCGTGTTTTAACAGCCTGGCTGGCACTTGAAGACAATACTATTGGGTCCAATGTTCTGAGGGATAATTACATATTGGTTTTAGTAAAAACATATAATAGTTAAATAGTTAAGAAACAAAATATTATTGACCTGCATAAAAGGATTGCTCCACTCCAAAGCAGCAAAGGCTGAAGATATGATACAACAATGTATTGTGTGCTGCTCTTGTGTGAATTTGCATCCCTACCCTTCTGGAATTAAAGTTGCATCCACTCAAAATTAACTACAGCAAGTACTCCAGGAACTGAAAGTGAATGAATTTATAAGAGAGAATGACATCACACCTCAAACAGGCTAGCTCTGGCAAAGCCCAGAAGAGGTCTAAGCCCCCATGTAGCAAATGCAAGAATCCCAACTGCTGGAATCAGTTTCATTAAATGAGGATTTCCACGTAAAGCATCATATGCCCTGAAATCAATGACTAGCATTTCAGGTAAAATGGCTTCAATACTTGAAAAGTTGAGAAAACGTATTTGAACGACAGGCCAAACATGGAATGTACATCCTACTCCCCCTATTCCAATCTGGTCTCTTTTTGGTCTCAGTTGTAAGCAAAAACATGTGATGTGTGTGTGCATATAACCTTGTGAATATTACTGCAGTTGATTTAACAATGGGACCTTCATTTCCACTGCCTGGAAAGAGAGCTGCTCGGCAAACGACATTACACCTAGATGATGCAGGGGCTATTGAACCACTCAAGCTCTCCAGAAGCTGAAGACTCCAAACGTCTTGTCTCTGAGACAACAGGAAAGGAAACATACAATTAACAGAAGCCCACGTGAAGGTTATTTAGAACATTACATACCTTAACATAAAATACGAGTCTAAGTTCAAGATGGGAAGATAAATAACAAACAAATGGCTAACAACCCTCACATCAGAATCTATTTTGATATTTTGTAATTGAGAGCAATACATCATAATCATAAGACAAAGACACATACACACACAAACTTAAATACAATAGAAGCAGACACACAAGCATAAATACGGAAGTTACTGACAAAATAAGTTCTAAAGTGAACATTGGCTGAAGAAAAAATCAGATAGAAGCACTAAATTGCATGAGGCAAGAAACTAAACCATTAAACTATGCTATGAGCACAGATGATACCGTGGCACATGATGAAAGACCTGTCCTTGTAAGATACACACGATTTTTACCACCAACACTCTGCAGGGAAAGAAAGAGAGATAGTAAGTAAATCAAAACGCAGGAAATGATAATGAAACCTAAAACTCAGAACGTAACACTACGTACATAATGGTATCCAGAAGCTTCACGGAACTTATGAACATTCAGATCATGAGACAATGGTAGAGAGACAGTACGCATCATCATCATCACAAGTGATTGGGAGACAAAAAGATCAACTAAGCTCCTTTATACAATCAGCAAACCTGCACAAATCTAAAGAATTAGCTTCGAAGAACATTGAACAGTGATATGATCTCTATAGTCCTAACCGCCGATTTTTTTCAAAAATCATCAAATAGATTGTATAAATACATAAGATTAGCATCTCAAGCCGATCATTGAGACGATTTCATCGAATTATTGAAAATCCGTACTAAAATCAAGCCGATCATTGTGTAATCAAAGCAAGATTACAATTCGATTGACACTGCTCCATCGAATTGTAGCCCAAAGTTAACCAGAAGTTACCCTAAGACGTACGGAAATGAGAAAATCGAGAGAGATCGGAAGCAAAAAAGACGAGAAGAAAGGAAGAAGCAAAGATCAGTGGATAAAATCAGAGAAAACGGTGAGCTTCTTCTTCTTGATAACTTTCTTTCTTTCTTTTTTTTTCTTCCGAAAACAAGCCACAAGACATGCCCCTAGCTAACGTGCGCCAATGGTTTACGTCTCCCTCTATAATACGCCTGTTTATCGCAGCCTCGTCAAGCCCCAAACAAACGGAGTTTTTGGGATTAGACGAAATGATGATCATGAAAGATGAAAGATGAAAGATGAAAGATGAAAGATATTTCAATTTTTGTGGTCCCGCAAAATTACAATTTTTAACCAAACGGAAATTTAATTCGACTCTTATCCGATTGCTTTTCCTCCGCATGCTTCCCACGTGCTCTATACAAAAATGGACCGTCGGCCCATTATTGGGATCAGGCCCAATAATTGTTCCATTTCGTCTATCCAAAAACTGTGATAAGAAGGGGCACCGTTCGTTTATAGGTCTGTTCGTTTGTCAGCCGCAGCCAAATAATGTTCGTTTACGTGTCGCAGGAGGTTGCGGCCAAACGCAGCGGCATGCATCTGAAATTTTTGAACGCTGAAAAAAGTCAGCGTTGCGTTACGAATCGTTGCGATCGATCGCAGCAACTAGACGTGCGGCCGACAAACGAACAAAAACATCTGCGTCTAGCTGCAACGTTTGGCCGCAGGTCGCAGCCGCAGCCGTCTGCTACATCTTTTTTTTGCGAAATCTAGAGGCTATATCTAGATTAAGCATCTAGATGTAATTCTAGATACAACGTCTAGATATTAATTGTTTTTAAAATTAGTTTTTGCATTTGGATGCTGCGTCTAGATGTAAAATTGTCCGTTTGTGAATTTGTAAAAAAATTTGATGAAAAATATATCAAATGACTAAAAACGCGATTTTGTGGTCTTGGCGGGAAAACGTGATTTCGTAGTTTTGGCGGGAAAAAGCGATTTCATTTCGTCTATCCAAAAATTGTGATTAAGAAAAAAAAAATCAATATAATTTAGTTTTTATCGGATTTTAAATTGTGATGTTAATAACTTACCAGTTTCTCTTGTGAATCAGGTTCTTTTTCCTTTGTGAAGAAATAGTCTTCCGTCGTTACTTTAATAGCTTTAGACAAGTTGATCCTGAAATGGGTCAATCTTCACCTCATTTTTAATTAGAATGTTTAGTTATGACCTACGTTGCACGGAATCGCCGGCGGAGCTCCGATTCCCGCTTCGGAATCGGAAACGAAATCGAAATCGCTCAGAATCGCTCCGGAATCGCGATTCCAAAAAAATGATGTTTGGGTACGCTTTGGAAGCGTTCGATTCCAAGATGGAAGCGTTCGATTCCAAGGTGGAAGCGTTCGATTCCAAGGTGGAAGCGTTCGATTCCAAGGTGGAAGCGTTCGATTCCAAGTTGGAAGCGTCGCCTGTGATTTTTGGAAACGTGGTCTGGGATGTTGGAAAGTAGATTGAAGAAGATGAAGTGCCGTGTACGTAGGTATTTCAGTTTTTTAGCTGGGCTTTCAAATATTTCAAGCTCAATAATGTTGGGTCATTCAATTTTTTTTAACATTATCTAATGTTCTACTTATCGAAGTTGTTCGAGTAGCTTAGCTAGTTATACAAAAAGTCAAAAACTATATGTAACGTGTTATCTGCTTTATTCAAAAAAAAAAAAAAAACATGCTCAATTTTTTTGAATATCTAATCGTGCTATGTTTTTAACTTTTTTATCATAGAAGCAATTGTTCAAATAATTGTTAATTGTGTTGTTTAAACTTTATAACATTTTTAATATGATTTTATGTTTGATTTTCATGATATATATATANTCTGCTTCTTAATATTTTAAAAAAACTCGCTTCCGCACTTCCAAACGCTTCCGCTTCCGCGTATCCGCTTCTGATTCCATGCAGCTTAGGTTATGACATCTTTGCTAATCCAATAATGAACGATGAAAAAATAAAAAATAAAAAAATAAAAAGAAAGCAATACTTGCATCGAAAAGCTCAAAACAAGAATGTCCATCTTTAGGGGTTCACATCTTCACTTTACCAAACAACATGACTTCTCTCTAAATGAAATTTAAGATCAAAAATTCACTTTACAATACTAATAAAAATTCTGACCAATTATTTCTAGAGGACCATATAATGATAAAATCTTTTCTGTTTTTGTTTTCGGGAGACAGTTCTTCACCAAAAAATCACCACCAATGTTCATTTGTCATCCTGATCGAAGCTACTTTTCATGACCGTTGCGGTCACTGTTTCTTGGAACGTTTGTATTTTATGAAGCTAGGTTCACTTGGACGAGATGTTTATGATGACAATAGTGCGCGTGAGAGAGTTGTGTCTTATCTTCTTCTAAAGACAGCAACAATGAGTGATGATTTCCTTGGTGAGGTATGGAGATATATTTGCAAGCTAATTGGAAACAATGTTTTTTTAACTGTTGGTGGTTATGCTGGCCTGGTTTTATGCAACTATTTTAGAGAAGGACAAAAAAGCAATAGGAAACGCCGCCTTGTGTGAAGGTTGAAGATTAAGGTGGTTGGGGTCTCTGCAAGAGGCCGAGTGGCTCTGCAGATGGTGAATGATCTGGAGACAAACCACGCTCCGTATGTTATGGCTGATTCCGATCTCATACAGGCTGGTGTATAAGTGGCTTACGGTTTATGGTCTAACTGAATCTGATTGGTTTATGGTTTATGGTCTAAATTATGTAACTATGTTTTAATTTTGCAAAACGTTATACAAATATCCACAACTTGTGCACTGAGACTCAAGATATAACGCACTGTTTTTCCTTGTTCTTAGATTTTTCTTCTTTTTTTTCTGGGTAAAAATCTTAGTTATTTTTATGCGCCGATAATTTGGAAAAATGTTACAATGAGTAAAAATTCTATGTTTTTTTTTTAAGAACTCATTTTATTAAATGACACACAAACAACAACACAACAACACAACAACAACTCGATTAAACCAAAAAAAAAAAAAACAACTCGATTACATTAAACAACACAACACCAAGTTCTTCTGAAACTACCACCGATCTATTGAGAGGAACTAGAAGTACAGGAAGAAGCATCGGACGGCCTTCCCGATCCGATGTCGGTTGACTCCGTTGGGACGGCAGAGATGACATCGCAAATGGAGTTATGGACGGCCGTGAGAGTTTGGAGAGCAGCTCTAACCTCACCCACAATGGTGAGGTTGTTCACCACATGAACCTGAAGGCTATCCAAAGCATAAAGATTTTATGTTTCTATCAAGATGAATTGTCTGGAGAAGAATTCCAATGATACTGAAGATGTTCCATATACAAAATGGCTTATATTTATGAAAGTCATTTAAAAAGTTGGATTTACCTAAATTTTTTGATATCGCCTTCATGCACTAATTTTGCACTTTGGAACCAATATACTAGTATCTCTTGATGAACATTAATTTGTTTAACCGAATTAACAAGACTCAATGCTCTAGAACACTAATTGACTTGCCTGAGAAAGTCCCTTTAGTTGAATTTTCCCTTGTGCACCTTCCACTACAGAAACTACGTACTCGCTTTTCTTGCCTAAGATGTCATACACTGTTTCTTGAGAGACCTCGTAAATTGATACCGAAATTGAGTTTCCTCTTTCTTCAGCCATGAATAACATCTCAGCCACTGTAAGGACGGCTAAACCATGTTCCCTCTCCAATCCCTTCAAACCATTGTCATACATAATTCCATTAGCATAAAGTAATAATATGATGAGCAGTCCCTTGCAAATATCATTTCTTTCAATACCTGGATCATATGTGTTTTTCCGCTACATCTTGCTCTGTGGACAATTACATTAGCATCCTTACCCTCAAAGACAGTAGAGATAAGAGGTTTTATTTCCTTTGAGAAAATTACACCCGTGGATTCATTTTCTTCGTAGCAGTAGTCCAATTTATATGAGTCTTTCGAACTGCCACACATAGGCAGACCACCTTGGATAACGAACCAACACTGAATTAATACAGGTAAACCCATTGTTGGAGAAACAGATTGATGTTAAACGATAAATAAAGATGTACCACAAATTCCCCACGAGAGTGGATACGTCTTTTGCGAGGTCGATCTGGTAGGCGTCTAGTATTCGGCGGCAACAGCTTCAGTGAGGAGAAGTCATCGCCCACAGTGACGGTGGGAGCAGACGCAGTGTTAGGATAGATGCTGCATTCATATGCTTTATTCCATAAAGTTGTTGTATACTCTATCCCCACCAATGAGTCAACCCTAGTATCTGTACGAATTACAGCCACCACAACATGGGGGCAAGGGTTAGAGACTGAGGCTTGTAGAGCCTGAAGACATTAGGGTTAAAGACTAACAAACTAGCTAGAGAATAATTATATTATTAGAGCCATATATAAACAAGCTAAAGATAAGTTATACATATACCTCTACTAGTTGGAGTTCTTAGCGTCAGATTAGCAACCGCGGATGCTACGCTCGACAGCCGCATCAATGCATCCGTGTCGCCGCCCCCCTCATCCACACCGGCGACATGCATGTTGTTCGCATGCGGTACCAAGCACACATCACCAGACGATGCGGTTGTAGACCCAATAGTATCCCACCCGCCATATCGCGGGACGGTTCCAACTGTGTAAGTACTAAATGCATTTCCTCAATCACACGCATTTCCTCTGCAGTGAAAATCTCCTTCAGAACCCTCTCGCTAGCTTGCACCGTTGGACCTTCCGCGAGGAGCCCTTCCCAAAAATTGTAGACATCATCAACCCCACCGCAACTATTATCGACATCTTTTTCGATTTTAACGTTAGCGAATATATTACCCGGGTAACCACTGAAGTTGCTGCCTAACGCCATGCTTATATCACCAAAGTCAGCGGGAGCACCACCATCTTTAGTGTTTGATCTCTTCTGAAAGCGGTATCGCTCGACATGGTAAGTTCTGGCGGTCACGCATATTGAGATGGTTTCGCAATCTAGTCGTATCGTCATGAACAGGTCCACGTCGTTATCGTTGATGATGTCCAATGGTGGCGTTTTTTCCCATGAGGCACTAACATCCATTCCGGTAGCTGATACGTCATCGCCATCATCTCATGCGGCGCTATGAGATACCGCGATCTCACCATAGTATCCAGCGACTCGAAGCTTTGGTTCTCCTGCACCATCATCCCATATCTCATCTCGGTTGTTTCCGGTAGGAAATCCCATTCATCGGTGTCGGATTTTTTCCACATCCCCCGAACAAGACTAACAAGCCGCCCCATTTGAGTGACTACCTCGCCACAATAGAGAAACTAACAGTGACCACCAACAAAGCAAGATATGTTTAGAAACCCTAAACATTAAGTGCAGATAATAGATCCGTTAACCGAACAACACGAGTATTATCACCAGTTAATGCTCATAATTTGTCAGTATACGAGGTAGCCATTTATGGCTGTATTAAAGGGTTCCGTTGGAATTTTAAGAAGGAGACAAATTGAAGTCACATAATGCTAAAAAAAAAAAAAAACAACATAGATGTACCTACCTGTTTCAGGCGAATCGAAACTTCGTCCAAAACTTGGGTAAACTTTTGAGTGACATTTATTTATTTATTTATCAGATCTAACAATGTCGTTTCCTTATTCCAGGAGGACTCGCTAACATCTTATATAACAGAGCAACAAACCCTATATCCTATACTTACAAGCATACATATGATATAGCCCAATTGTTGAAGCAATCTTATACGTATCCGAGCATTTAATGCTTCTCTGAGCGGGAAATAAACGTGTGGTCAACATTGAGCGACTCTCCACTTTACCTGAGATATTACTGCCGCAACCCCAACCTAAGCCTCCCTACTTAATCATTATCCCCCCTATTAGTTTAAACATTAGGCGATGTGGCGAAGAGACTGAAGGGTATGTTCGTCATTTCCGATGACAACACACACCGTATCACATTTTCCGCGAGCTTTTATTTACTTTGCCAATTTCGGTTTCAATTCTGGTTTTCAACCTAATTAACTCAAACAAAAATCTACAGAAAAATCAAAAACCAAAAATTCAAAAACCCAAAATCCAAAAAACTCTCAAACATTCATGGCGGAAAGGTGAAAAAGTATTCGATCACTATTTCGATTAAAAAATAAAATTATAACCCATCGAAGCGTTGTGATGATGATAAGAACTTATCATCGGGCTCACTTTGGGTTCATTTGAATAATTAGGTGGGCTTGATATAGCTTATGGCCCATATCTACTTTAGTTTCATTTATGTTTCTAGTTTATATGTAACTTGGCATTTGCCTGGGAAAACTTATCGATTATCTTATGAAATTACTCAGTTCTTCTTCCTCTTTTCTCTTCTCTTCCTAAACTCTTCCTCAGATCTCTCTCCCCTTTCTGTCGATTAAGTTACGATCCACCCAGGATCGTATCAGATGACGACGAAGTCAAAATCCAAGTCTCTCTCAGCACGCCGTTCCTCGCCGCGTACTCGCTCCGGAGCTGTGGCGGAACCTATTTCCTCTCCGTGTATTTTCTCTAGATTTGTGCCAGAACCTAATTCCTCGCCGGGAACCGACGAGATTCCTCGAACGTCGTTTTCCTTCGGTGCCGTCACTCCCGTTGCCGGAACCCTAAAATCAGTCTCGTTATCTGACTGGTGGCTGACGAAGAAGACAAACCAGAAGGGTTTGTGTGTTACAGGATTCGAATCGAAAGGTGGATCTGAAGTGAGGCTATTTTCATCAGCAGCAATCTCAGAAAGACATGACAGTACCACTCTCGAGACATTCGATGGGATTACAGTTTCTATCAGTGGATTCTTCGATCGATCGCGTACTTTACAGAACGGATTCTCCTCTGAGGTTTGCAATCGTTTTCTCTTAGGGTTTCCGTATAACTGGAAAGATCACGATGAAGAAGCAGAGGAGAAGAAGCAATTCAGCGTTTCGTTTGATGAGATTCCTGTGAACAGGTATCAGGATCTTCTCTTTAGCTCCTATCACAATGAGATCTTGGCTGATGTTGTTAGCAGTTTAAGAGATTTGGTTTGTCCTAGTACTGAGAAATCAGACAAGAAATGTAAGAAATCAAGAATGAGTAATGATGATGATGATAAGAGTGTGGTTCCAAGAGTTGTGGGAGTGAAGACTAGAGGGATGCTTAAACGGAGAGAAGACAGTGAAGGTGAAGCTTTTTCCGTTGTGGAAAGAGTTCACACAACGTCCAACAAGAAGAACAGATCAAGAGAGAAGACTAAAAGGTGAGAAATTTCTACTTAATTAGCTTCAACAACATTGTTTGTTGTGTAACTAAACTTTAATCATTGTAGAACCTTGAATTTGTGATTCTTGTAGCTTTTTTTTTTTGGCTATTTCCTTCAATGTGTACTTTTGGATCTTGATAATGTAATGTTTGTTTATATGGGGATATCAACTTTTCTCTCTAAAACTTCTTTCTTTAAAATTTTCTCAACCATTTATATAGGATCACTTCCTTTCGATCTGCCGTGTTTCTCGGTTGTACATAGTCTCTTAGTTATGGTTTCTACTTCCGATCCCTTTTGGCTTCTCTTAAGGCTTCTACCTTTACCCTCTTCGGTGTTAAAGTTTCAGATCCCGGTGACATCTCTATCTCCTTCGTTGGTTTCTTTCCAGCGATTAATACCGACCAAAAAAAAAAATGTAATGTTTGTTTTTGGACCCAACAAGAAAAAAAAATATTTTGGATTGTTTTGTACACAAAAAAATGAAGTAAAGATGTGCCAAAATTATGCTATTTAGTATTTGATACATGGAGCGTAAGCTCCTTGTATGTTCTTTTAACAAAAACAATTATAAGTTAATAATAAGAAATTAAGAGGAAAACAGAAGAGAGCAAGGCAGATAAGAAAGATGTTGGGTCCAGATCCGAGGGATTCCACTTCAGTTCCTCACTCACAACATCATTGATCACATCGCATGTAATATGGGTCAGGTTATGGATATTGATTTTAATCCAGAGGCAATCAATGCGGTTGAGTTTGTTCGTGTCAAATTTCTACTGAACTAGCAGCTTCAAAAATTCTTGTTTATTCTATTTACCTCTTCTCCTTGCTTGAAAAGTGAGATCTTGGATGATGTTGTTGACAGTTTAAGAGATTTAGTTTGTCCTATTACTGAGAAATCAGACAAGAAATGTGAGAAATCAAGAATGGATGACGATGATGATGGTTAGAGTTTGGTTCCAAGAGTTGTGGGAGTGAAGACTAGATGCATGCTTAGACGAAGAGAAGAAAATGAAACTACAGTCCACACAACGTCCAAGAAGAAGAGATCAAGCTGAGAAATATCTACTGAATTAGCTTCAACAACATTGTTGTTTTGACTCAACTTAACCATTTGTATAACCTTGAACTTGTAATTCTGATTGTTTTCTTTTTTTGTCTTCAATGTGTACTTTTGGATCTTTCTAATGTAATGTTTGTTTTTGGACCAAACAGAAGAAAAAAAAACATATTTTGGATTGTTTTGTAGTTTGTACACAAAAAATGAAGTAAAGATGTGCCAAAATTAAGTTGACCAAGCTCCTGCATTTCGGTTCTGTTGTGAATGTTGACGCATCCGAGTATTTGTTTCGTTGTTGTAGTACCATGAAGTTTTCTCTGCTTTAGCTTCTATTGTCTTCAAGTATTATTGTATTGGAGTTTTGATAACTCCTTCAAACGTTTAAATTAATGAGAATTCTGAAGTTGCACAAAAAAAAAAAAAAAAAGATGTGCCAAAATTAGGCTATTTACTATTTTTGATACATGGAGTGTAAATTCCTCGTATGTTCTTTTAACAAAAACAATTATAAGTCAATAATAAGAAATTAGAGGAAAACAGATGAGAGCAATGCAGATAAGAAAGAAATGTGAAATCTTTTAAATTTCATTGGTTTTATCTTTTTTTTTTTTTGTTATTTGTCAAAGGAAACATCCTAAAAATGAGGTTGATCAAAGGATCCACCAAAATACTCGGGCATGTCCATTACACACGGACTCTCTCTTCTTTGTCTGATCCTGAAAGTCTCAAACTTCCAACTTTTACACATACATCACACTGATGAATCGGCCATGTTTGAGCCTTCTTACTCTTCTTCTTCCTTAGGACAAAAAAGATGTTGCAGAGAGCAGCCAGCAATGCTTATTCATGGTGGTGGGCCAGCCACATTCGTACTAAGCAATCAAAATGGCTCGAGCACAATCTTCAGGGTACGTTTCATTTTCCTTGATTCACATTTCACCTAATTATGTTCTTGATCTTGTGTGTCATTGCTTAATGTAATGAAGATTATTAAGCAAATGAATTATCTGGTGTTGTAGATATGGAAGAGAAAGTAGAGTATACTCTTAAGATCATAGATGAAGATGGAGACACTTTTGCCAAAAGAGCTGAGATGTATTACCGTAAAAGGCCAGAGATTGTTAATTTTGTGGAGGAAGCTTTTCGATCATACCGTGCGTTAGCTGAACGCTATGATCATTTATCTAGAGAGCTTCAAAGCGCTAACCGCACAATCGCCACAGCTTTCCCTGAACATGTTCAGTTTCCTTTGGAGGATGATGATGATGAAAATGAAGATTACGAAGGAAATCCGCGGAAACCGCGTAAGCATCTTCATCTAATTCCCAAGGGAAGCAACATACCTGAAGTTCCGGAGATTCCAAAGAAAGAATTCAGGAGCCAGTCTATGATGTTGTCAAGAAAAGGACCAGCTGGTCTGAAAAGGACAGTATCTTCTGCTCTTGCGAAGCGGGAAGCGGCGATTGTGAGTTCGGGATTGAGTAAAGAAGAGGGCTTGGAGGAGATTGATAAGCTTCAGAAGGGTATCTTGGCGTTGCAGACCGAGAAAGAGTTTGTGCGGAGCTCGTATGAACAATCTTATGAGAGGTATTGGGATTTGGAGAATGAAGTCACTGAGATGCAGAAGAGGGTTTGTAGCTTACAAGATGAGTTTGGTCTTGGTGCTGCGATTGACGATAGTGAAGCTAGGACATTGATGGCGAGCACCGCCTTGAGCTCTTGTAAGGACACACTAGCTAGGCTTGAGGAGAAACAGAAGCAATATGTTGAAGAAGCGGAAATTGAAAAGGAAAGAATAGCTACTGCTAAAGAGAGGTTTGATTCATTGAGGAACAAATTTGAGCAACCGGAAAGTGATGATCATGATGAGGCTATTAAGACAGAAGAAGAAGAAGAAGAAGAAAAAGAAGCTGATGTGGTTCAAGAATCGAGCTATGAATCTGAGAGAGAAGATTCAAATGAGAATCTTACTGTCGTGAAGCTTGCGGAGAAGATTGATGATCTTGTGCAGAGGGTTGTTTCGTTGGAGACCGATGCTTCGTCTCATACTGCATTGGTGAAGACATTAAGATCAGAGACAGATGATTTACATGAACATATCCGTGGTCTAGAGGAGGACAAGGCGTCTCTGGTTTCGGATTCCACGGATATGAAACAGAGGATAACCGTGCTTGAAGATGAGCTGAGAAATGTTAGAAAGCTATTCCAGAAGGTGGAAGATCAGAACAAGAGTCTACAGAACCAATTCAAGAGAGCCAATTGGACTGCTGAGGATTTATCTGGCAAGTTACAAGATGTGAAGATGGATGAAGATGTTGAAGGAGCCGGAATTTTCCAGGAATTGCCAGTTGTTTCAGGATCAGAAGATTCTCGCGATGATCTAAAGTCAATCTCAAAGGAGACAGAAACGAGGAGTAGTGTGGAGGAAAGGAAGAGAGTAGCCATTGTAGCTAAAGAGAGTGAAGACATTGAAGGAACTCAAGAAGAGAAACCTGAGATCAAAGATTCGTTTGCTTTATCAGAAACAGCAAGCACTTGTTTCGGAACAGAAGGAGAAGAGCTAGTAACGGAAGACGGAGATGAAGAGACACCAAACTGGAGGCAGTTGTTACCAGATGGCATGGAGGATAGAGAGAAGGTTCTGTTAGATGAATACACATCAGTACTAAGGGATTATAGAGAAGTAAAGAGAAAGTTAGGTGAAGTTGAGAAGAAGAACCGAGAAGGATTCTTCGAGCTGGCATTACAGTTGAGAGAACTCAAGAATGCTGTTGCTTACAAAGACGTAGAGATTCACTCGTTACGCCAAAAACTCGACACGCCCGGGAAAGATTCTCCACATCAAGTAGAAGGAAATAACCAGTTGGAACAGGATCAAGGACAGCGCGAAAGTGTGAGCATTTCACCAACTTCTAACTTTTCGGTCTCCACTACGCCGCATCATCAAGTTGGAGACATGAAGAGAACACCTGGACGGACAAAGTCAAATGAGGTTAGGGTGAAATTTGCAGACGTTGGTGACAGCCCGAGAACAAAGATTCCAACTGTGGGAGACAAAGTGCGTGCAGATATTGACGCGGTGTTGGAAGAGAATCTCGAGTTCTGGTTAAGATTTAGCACATCGGTACATCAGATACAGAAGTACCAGACAACAGTTCAGGATCTGAAATCAGAGCTATCAAAGCTGAGAATCGAAAGCAAGCAACAGCAGGACTCCCCAAGAAGTACTAGTAATCCTGCAGTTGCATCAGAAGCAAAACCTATCTATAGACACCTTAGAGAGATTCGAACAGAGCTCCAGCTATGGCTAGAGAACAGCGCGGTTCTTAAAGACGAACTCCAGGGAAGGTATGCATCACTAGCAAATATCCAAGAAGAAATCGCAAGAGTCACAGCTCAATCGGGTGGTAGTAAAGTAAGTGATTCTGAGATTAGTGGTTACCAAGCTGCAAAGTTCCATGGAGAGATACTTAACATGAAGCAAGAAAACAAAAGAGTCTCAAGCGAACTTCAATCGGGTCTTGATCGTGTAAGAGCGCTGAAAACCGATGTAGAGAGAATTCTAAGTAAACTGGAAGAGGATCTTGGGATCTCAAGTGCATCAGAAGCAAGAACAACTCCGAGCAAGAGCTTGTCGAGTGGAAGACCGAGGATTCCATTGCGGTCATTCTTGTTCGGTGTCAAATTAAAGAAGCATAGACAACAGAAGCAATCTTCATCATCTCTCTTCTCTTGTGTCAGTCCATCTCCAGCTCTGCAAAAACAGTCTAGTTACGTTAGGCAACCTGGAAAGCTCCCTGAATAATCAATCAATCATCTCTTTGATATTTGCCATTTCAGTTTCTAGCTTTTCTGTCTTGTACCAAAACTATTGGCCAATGGGTTGCAAATCAAACTGTATCTTCTTGCCTTCACTGTTTTCGAAACTTTGAAAATCTCTTTGGAGATTTTGAAGTATATTTAATAAATTCATAATACTAATTAGTAGTAAGTAGTAAGCACTACTGTACATCATCATATTCTTGTCCGAGTCCTAAGAAAGACATTAATGGAAAGCACGAAAACAATGCAGCATATATTTTTGCAAATGAACTACATCCCCTTCTGCACGGTCCCTGTCACGGTTGCAACATCTGGACTTTTTCCTTGGCTAGCTTCATCCTTGGGTTTTGATTCAGACTCGGCTACAACGAGAGGTGAAACCGTGGTACTACTCTCTTTTTCAGGTGGTTTAGCCAACGAACTTTTATCGGTCCAACTGCTAACTTCAGTCTGAAGTACTTGGTTTTTCTTAGGCATAAGACTAGGAGGAGTCTCCACTTTTGCAGCCACCGGCTTTCCTGTGCTAATAACTGAGTTTGTTGAGATGGTTTTATTTGGCTGAAGTGTTGTTGTAACCAAGGGGCTTGCTCTGTTTCCTTGAGTTTGCTCTTTCTGTACACCCACCGGCTTGCAAGAGGCGGTACCTGCCGCTCCCGCACTTAGCTTTTGTGTAGTTACAGTAGCCGCAGGAACTCTCTGTGTTGGGGCCAACCTTGATGACGCAAAACTAGAAGGAACTGAAGTATTCTGGATAGTAGGTCCTTTGGAGAAAGGAGCCATATGTATAGGCTTATTAGAAGGTGATGAAGATATCAACTGTTTTGGGCTTCCATTAACTGCATTCCTTATATTCAAAGGTCCAGCCACTTGAGTGTTAGTAGCGGCAGCAAAACTCTTTACTGGCTCAGCCTTCGGTGCTGATAGAATACTCGATGGACGAGGAAAAGAGAATGCAGACGCGGTTTTTACAGGCTCAGCCTTCGGTGCTGATATAATACCTGATGGACGAGGCAAAGAGGCTGCCGGAGCTGTTTTAACAGGCTCAGCCTTTGGTGCTGATATAATACCTGACAGACGTGGCAAAGAGGCTGCGGGAGCGGTTTTAACAGGCTCAGTCTTTGATGCTGAAATAATACCTGATGGACGAGGCAAAGAGGCTGCCGGAGCTGTTTTAACAGGCTCAGATGATATACCTGATGGACGAGGCAAAGAGGCTGCCAAAGCAGTTTTTACAGGCTCAGCATTCAGTGCTGATGATATACCGGATGGACGAGGCAAAGAGGCTGCCGAAGTGGAAGCGGTTTTTACAGGCTCAGCATTCATTACTGATGATATACCAGATGGACGAGGCAAAGAGGCTGCCGAAGTGGAAGCGGTTTTTATGGGTTCAACCTTTGGCACTAACACAGAAACAGCGTTCTTTCCTGGTTCAACCTTTGGCACTGATGCAGCAGTTGCCAGGCCAGACATACAGGCTGCAGCAGCTACTGAATTAGCTGTTACCATTAGTTCCGCTCTCGAAGTAGAATTTGCTGTTGTTTTCTTTGCAGTAACTCGAGATTTTGCAGTTGGAATGGATGTTGCTGCCCGGGCCAGTGCTTGAACTACTGGCTGAGACTGTTGTTGACCTTGCAATGAACTACCACTGTTGGCACCATTGGCTTGTGCTCCTGCGATGCTACCGGATGAAAGCATTGGAGGTATACCTAAACAAACACAGTCAAATTAATAAATCTAATTGAGAGAAGAGTTGGGACTAAATCAATTTTACTTTGCAAGAGAAAACAACTTAAGCAAGCATAACAGAGCCAGAGCCTAGACGAACTGATAAATAGTAGAATAAGCTGGAAAGGATCTTCTGTTACTCATACCTACTCCAAGCTTTTTTGAGGGAACACGATTTCCCACTGCCAAAGATAATGCACGATTAGCTGCCATTTGTTCTTCTGTTCGCTGTAGGCCAGATTGGGAAGAAGAGTTTGAAGTATCGCACCTTCTCCTTATAGCCCCCCACCGCTGCAAATAAGAAAATTCATTTTGTTACCACCAGCCAAATGAAAGAAATATGCTAAATAGAAAGCATCACAGATGCCCATCCAAATTTGTCCCCGGAAATCTTTCTTCACATTACTTACAGAATATACCTGGAACCATCAGAAATAATCTGACAAGAAAATATCCATAAAAACGGTGGACAGCGAAGATTATTTCCTTTAGCAACTAGCCAGCTACCTTATATGCTTGTCAAGAGATTATTAATCATATCATTTAGAGATCCGTTGCCGGGGAAAAATGTGGGGGGGGGGGGGGGGGGGGGGGNGGGGGGGGGGGGGGGGGGGGGGGGGAAGAACCCACATCCAGACCAAACTAGATGACAACGGATAAATTTCTAGACCAATGACCACAGTTCTGCTGATATTCTCGATATGCAATAGTTACTACAAACCTCCAACCAACAAAACAGGGATCAAACAAAGAAAAGTGTGAAAATGGCACCTAATTGCATCTAGACAAAGTGTGACATATATGGTGTAAAAGCTTAAGAACATAATGAGCTCATGAAGTTTGTTTCAAGGGGTCTGCTATGGTTCTTCTCTTCTAAGCCAACATTATCCTTAACAGAATTCAGATAATGGTGCATAAGCAGGTAGTAATACAAAGAGCAGGGCACTAACTGAAAAAAGATGAAGGGGTGGCAATATTATCAACAGAGGAAACTGTCACCCCTCATGCCTAGTGACTATACACTCCAAGTCTCGATCATACTCACTTCACTTGAAGCTCAAATTCCTTTACCATACTCCTGTTACTACCAAATGGCTCTGCATGATGTTAAAGAACGACTATGCATATGCCACAGAGCAATACACAGGAAAGAATGCATAAACTACACAAGAACGCTCATGCATGCTGATACGAGAGGATGCACAAAGTACATATGGCTTATCCAAAGATATGAAACAATATCAGCCAAATAAAATTACAACCTGCGAGAGTTGTGAGGCTGTTCTCTCTCCTTCAAATTCTTCCTTAGCCATAAGGGCCCAGCTGCCTTCACCATGTCGTTTCACAGCAGTGATCAGCTCCTCATCCTCCTCAGCTGACCATTTTTTTCTTCTCTTCCGAGGAGCCATGCTGCTAGCTAACCCATTTCCATTATGTCCCTCAGCTGCTTTCTGAAGAGAAACAGGAAAGGTGATATTCATCCCTCTTGACGACCAATACGAATCTGATGGTTCCTGAGGCCCCTTATGCAGGCCATAAGGTATGTTAATGGTCAAGGGAGCCTCAACCGTTGAGTCTTCAGGAATGTCGGACTCACTTGGCACATAGGAAGCAGCAATCACCTAAACAAGGAGAGAAAAACAGGAATCTTAACATTTGGATCATTAGGAACTCAGGAACAAGACATCAATACCCAAGAATAGTAGCCACCACTTAATTATCAGAAAGACTGTATGGTAGTATGCAAACCACGAAGTGAGATTATAATCATACATAGTCCACCAATTATTTTAGTATTTAACATGATAGAGAAATCAATAACAATACTGATAGAGTAAAGAGTCAAAGGGACAATCTTAAAAAACTTTGATAGAAAACTCCTTGCCACGGAAGAATCCAATTTTTATTGAAGATAATACATAACTTTTCTACTGCTCTTCATGAGCTTATCAGATAAGGAAACCCAAAGATCCAACAAAAGGAAAATGCAATCATAATTTGCTAGTTCTCTCATAAACAGAGATATCAAATTTTTAAATCTCAATAAGAATTCCACCAAACCATTGCTGAATATTTAGAAAACTATCTACGGAATCACCTATATGAATCTAGAAAATAATGTATGATACAGAAGAATGAATGCAAGGAAACTAGATAAACAGCAGGAACTCAAATATCTCTCGGGGGAAAAGGTCACACAGAAACAGCACTTATGATGCAAAAGTATAGAGAAACAGCTCTTCTCTGGAAACTGAACACGGACTTTGACAGGAAAGAAGACGAATCTCACAAAATTTATCTTACTTTCACATGTGCAACAGCTTCCGCTACTGCATCAATGCTGACCGCAGGGGAAGCTTCCAATTCACACTCCATGTCACTATCATCATCCTGCACAAGCAAGTTGGTTAAAATTTACAACTATGTCTTGTAACTCACAGCTATCACATGATACAGATTCATCCCACCTTAGACCAAAATGCTTTTCACCAAAAGTTTCAATATCCACCAACAAATTAAATCGAAACAAGAAGAAGTTTCATTCTTAGACTGTTAAGAAAAGGTACACAACAATATTGAATACAATAGCCACTCATCAGATACTATCTCCTATGTAACAAGTAAGAATCCGAAACAAAAGTTTAAGACAGTCTATCAACAAGCATTAACAACGCAACAGAGTAGTTTGTGAATGTCAAGAAACAAAATTAACAAACAACGTCATCTGTCTTCCACCCATACAGCCAGACAGAACCAACATCACAAGAAACCGTAACAATACCCTAAGACAAAGAGCAGATAACAGCAGAAAATCCCTAATCTGATGCCAAATTGAAATGCTAACATATATATCATCAAAGAAGTCAATCGAATATACAATCATCGTAGAATGTAAGAAAAGAAAAGGAACAAAACCCATAAAAGCACAAGACAAGTGAAACTAATACGGACCGGAAGTTGAGCATTATCTTCCTTGGGGAGAAGAGAATCTCGATAAGCAAGATGCCGCCACAGCAACTGGTATTCTCTAGCGTTGGTGATTCCAGTATTAGTCTTCTTCACTAACTCATTCCAGTCCATCTTCGGTTTAGCGTGATATGCCATTTCCTGTAGCAACTTCAGTATCGTCACGGTGTCATATCTGCAGCAAAAGGTCAATCCCAGTGTTCCCACAAATCAATTGACACCGGAGAAAAAGCTGAGAGGAGAGAAGAGAAAGCGAATAAGGAAGTTTTAGAGAGAGACCTCTGCAAAAGAGTGGCCATGTCTCCTTCACTGATGAACTCTTTCCTCTTCTTATTGCTGCTATCAACCATTGTCGTTGTTTGTAAACAGCAATCACATGTTACGGATGAGTCAAGTCAATCAGATCTGCAGCGAAACCTCTACTCGAAGGTATCAATTTCAGTGACAAAACCCTAAATTAGGATTTGAGACTGATAGACACTGGAATGTCATAGGGCGCAGAAAGCGCAGATAATAGATGGAAAGGAAAGCGATTCGATGACCGGAGAGAAGAGGAAGCTCGATGAACGATGGGATAGTGGAGGCGCGTGGAGCGCACGCGTACGGCTTGGGTTTTTGTTGTGAAGAGAAAAAAAAAAGCGAGGGAGGAAGAACGGCTGCAGTCAGGCTCGCGACTAAAGATAATAAAAAATCTACGATGTTCCCAGTGACCGATTTGCCCACTGAAAAAAGTTTCACGGTATTTGTTAATCGTATTTTAAGAGGGTGTATTTGAGAATAGGATAGTTTTTAGTTTTGACATTAGAGAAATCGGTACTTTTTTGTTTTTTTAGGGAATAAGTAGTCACTTTTTCAATAATACCGAATTGTCCTTGTGTCTTAGAAAGATAGAGATGTGTGTATCTTAAAGAGAGATACACATAAAAATAGGATAAAAAATAACAAATCACGGGAGAGAGAAGAAGAGAAAAAAAATATACATTTATTTTCTCTTTCCTATTTTTTCAAAAATTTTCATCCCTCAAATATTTGATTAATATATATTTTTATAAAAAGTGAATAAAATGATGACATATATATTAAAAAATACATAGATTTTTCTCTACACATGTTGAAATTTGAATTTTTGAAAACGGACATTATTAACGCGAAAATCTACGGCCTATATGCTAGAATACACTTAGCATTGGACATTCGGATATTCGGTTCAGTTCCGAGTCTTTTTGGTAGAAGGATTTTGGACTCATATAGGAACCGATAGGGTTTCGGTTCGGTTCCAATCGATTTCGGGTCGGTTCGGTTCTTAATTTTTTTGGATATGGTTCGGTTTGGGTATTTTTTTTACCCGAAATACCCAAAATATATTCGAAAACCCAAAAATATACCCGAAAACCCAAAAAAAAACTAAAGAAAACATATTCGTAAAACCAAAAATATACCCGAAATATCCTAAATATCCTAAATACCCGAAAAATGTAACTAATATTTATGGTTATATAATTATACTTCAGATATTTCGAGTACCCGATCGGTTTCCGGTTCGGTTCCGATTTGGTTACGGTTCTTCGGGTATAAGAGTTTAGGATCCGTCGGATATTTTTATAGGTTTTGGTTCGGGTTCGGTACCTCTTAATTTGGTTCGGTTCCGGTTCGGTTCTTCGGTTCTAGGTATTTTGCTCAAACCTAAATACAGTGTACATGTTAATATACGGTATACATACACCAAAATGGTGGTTTACGCGTACGCCGCACACCAAAATGGTGTATGTATACCATATAGGCTTGAATCTTAATAATTTAGATTTTTGATAACATACATTATTACGGTATGTGGTGTACGCCAATGCGTGGTATACGTATATGTGGTGTACGCCTATGCGTGGTGTACGCATACTCGACAAAGTATTTTAATTGATATATGTGGTGTATGCATATGTGGTATACATGCATGTGGTGTACGCGCATGCGCTGTACGCATATACGATGAAACGCGTTAACGGTATACGTACGCTAAAAGTATGATAGGTATGCGGTGTATGCATACACAATGTATGCATATGCGATGCATGCATTAATAGAATACGGTGTTAACATTATACGCGTTAACAATATGCGGTGTATGAATTAAACTAACGTACACTACCTCGTATACCCCAAATGTAATTCGTATACCCGAGACCTACATGAGAGAGCGATAGAAGAGTGTGAGAGAGAGAGAGAGTGAGAGAGAGAGAGAGAGAGCGGAGATAAAGAGAGAGATAAGAGAAACACAATAGAAGAGAGAGAGCGGAGATAAAGAGAGAGATAAGAGAAACACAATAGAAGAGAGTAAACTCTAAACCCTAAACCCAAAAATGGACACTTAATCCGAAGAGAAAATATTAAACCCTAAACCCTAAACCCAATATGGGATACTAAACCCTAAGGAAAAATACTAAACCCTAAAACCTTAATCATAAGGGGATACTAAAACCATAAAGGAGATACAAAATTTTAAGGAGAAATGCTAAACCCTAAACCCTAAAGTATGATAACCATAAAAACATATAACTTTAGAAATCTAA
This sequence comes from Eutrema heterophyllum, assembly GCA_002933915.1. NCBI lineage: Eukaryota > Viridiplantae > Streptophyta > Magnoliopsida > Brassicales > Brassicaceae > Eutrema > Eutrema heterophyllum. The sequence goes on from PKMM01034249.1 coordinate 470,905, forward strand.
AACCTAAATGGGTAATAACGAATATGGGAAATAACGAACTCAAACTGAATAACGTAAAGTATGACAACCATATAGAATATTTAACTATAGAAATATAAACCCTAAATGGATAATAGCGAAGCCAAAATTTCTTGTGTTAGTTATGGTTGTTTGTTGTAACCGTGCTTGACTTTTATAAAATCTATAACACACAATTAGGTTGCGCATATCAATTGTGAGCATAGTCGAACGACCCTCTGTATCCTTATATAACGTAAAGTATAGACTCCATATAGAAATCTAAACCCTAAATGGGTAATAGCAAACCCAAAATGAATAACGTAAAGTATGATAACCATACAAAACATTTAATTATAGAAATCTAGACCCTACATGGGTAATAGGGAACCTAAATTGAATAACGTAAAATATGGCAACCATATAGAATATTCAACTATAGAAATCTAAACCCTAAATGGGTAATAGTGAACCCAAAATGAATAACGTAAAGTACGGCGACCATATAGAATATTTAGCTATAGAAATCTAAATCCTAAATGGGTAATAGCGAATATGAGAAATATCGAACTGAAATGGAATAACGTAAAGTAGAGTGGACATTCAAACCCAAAACTTAAACCCTAAACCCAAAAATAGATACTAAACTCTAAGGAAAAATACTAATCCCTAAACCCTAAACCATAAACCCTTAACCATAAAAGGATATTAAACCATAAGGAATACCATATACCAATGAGGGGATACTAAATCCATAAGGGAGATATGAAACCCTTAAGGGGAAATACTAAACCCTAAGAAAAATACAAAATCCTTCGGGGATACTAAATCCTAAGGAATTCTATATACCAATGGGAATACTTAACCCATAAAGGGGATACAAATTGAATAATGTAGAGTATGACAACCATATAAAACATTATAGAAATCTAAATCCTAAACCGCATACGTGTACGTGTATGTGGTGTACACGTATGTGGTGTACGTGTATTCGGTGTACGCATCTAGAATCATTATAATTGACTAAAAGGTTTTTAACCGTTTCTCTCATGCAGACTTGTATCTATATATGTTTTAAACTTTTAATTATGAACACAACTTTAATATATATATATAAATGCAAACAACTTACAAAAATGCTTATAAATTGTTTGTTTTTTTTTATAACATTAAAAAGGTAAGTTAATTTTTACCCTTTCACCAAATTAAGTAGAGTGAAGATAAAACATGATTACAAAGGTAAGAAGAAACAAAGATTCATGTGATTTTCACCCTTTAACCAAATTTCCCTCTCTCTTGGCTAAAGAAGTGAAAAAGTGATGCGTCCCTACGAGACCAGCTCCAGAAGAAGGCTGATCGGAAGGCGAGGCAGCAACAAGGCCGCGACGGTGATGACGGATGGGGAAGCGATCGCGATTTTGAAGAGGTGTTGGTGACGTTTTGCGACGATGATGATGGTATGATGGAGCCGCAATAGATGATGATACGTTAGGGGTTTAGGTGATTAGATGGAAGAGAACAGGTAGAAGAGTTTCTTAGTCACAGCGTGTATAGAAACTCAGATTCGAAGAACGCAGTCAAGGAATCAGATTGAGAGAAGAAACAAATCGACTTGCTGGTTGCATATAAGTTCTTCGCTCCCGAACAAAGGATACGTCACTTGGGGTTTTATAATCCCAACCCTAAGCGACATAACCCTAAACAACAAGGTGTTTGAAAATAAACTACAAGGCGTTTACAACTTGAATAAAAACAACGAGGCGTCCCAGCCATAAGGCTCCTACTCGGTGCACCTCTAAAATACTAAGTACATAGTCAATGTGACTTGTACATTATTACCCATTGGTCATAACTCCTAAGTAACTCGCCGTAGTGAATCATCTGCCTCGTTAAAAACCATGCCGATAAAACCCTGTGGGACAAAACCCAACATGGAAAAGAGTACAGACTCCTCACCTAAGTTACTTAGTCCTCATGACCGGGTGTAGTCTCCAAAGTAAAGATGTTGAAGACTTGAATCATTGGTAGAGTGCGTAATCCTTCTGCTAGGAGTGAGTGAGCTTCCTTTGCCATCTCCTTAGCTCTAGACCGAGTGATTACTCCAACTCCAACTGGCTCCGGCTCCTCTTCTGCTTCTGCTTCCTTGCCATCCATGATCACATCATCCCCTCCCTCTTGAAAAGGATTTGTCCTCAAATCGACATCTGCAAGGTAAGGAAGCAAGTCAGAAACATTGAACGATGGAGATACATTATACTTACCTTGGAGATCAATCTGGTAAGCATTGTTGTTGATCCTCTTGACGACTTCAAATGGTCCATCAACTCGTGGCATAAGCTTGCTCTTCCTCTCTTCTGGAAATCTGTCCTTGCGTAGATGAATCCACACCAAGTCGCCTTCTTCAAAGACCATCTCTTTCCTGCCCTTGTTTGCTTGTCTCTCATATTGCTTAGTCTTCTTCTCTATGTTCTCCTTGACTTTTGCGTGTATCTCCCTCACCTGTGCAGCTTTTTCTGTGCCATCTAAACTACATTGAACACTTAAAGGCAAAGGGATCAAGTCTAGAGGCGATTGAGGATTAAACCCATAAACGATTTCAAAAGGAGAAAAGAGAGTTGCAGAATGCTTAGCGTGATTATAGACAAACTCTACGTGTGGTAAGCAGGCTTCCCACGACTTGATGTTATCTTTTACCAACGCCCTGAGAAGTGTAGACAACGTTCTATTCACCACCTCTGTCTGGCCATCAGTCTGTGGGTGACAAGTTGTAGAAAAGGCCAGTTTAGTTCCTAGTTTCGCCCATAGGGTTCTCCAGAAGTGTCCTAGGAACTTTGTATCTCTGTCTGACACTATCACTTGGGGTATGCCGTGCAGACGTACTACTTCCCTGCAAAACAAGTTAGCTACACTAACAGCATCATCTGTCTTGTGACTAGCAATAAAGTGAGCCATCTTGCTAAACCTGTCAACAACTACAAAAATAGAATCTCTACCATTTCTGGTTCGAGGTAAGCCAAGCACAAAGTCCATAGAAATATGAGTCCAAGGTTGAGAAGGAATAGGTAGAGGGGTATACAAACCGTGAGGCTGTACTTTACTCTTTGCCATCTTGCAAACAGCACACCTAGAGCAAACCTTCTCGACATCTGACTTCATGTTAGGCCAATAGAAATGATCTTGTAGTGCAAGTAGAGTCTTTGATATGCCGAAATGCCCAGCTAGTCCACCACTATGAGCTTCTCGAACTAGCAGCTCTCTGATAGACCCTCGTGGTATACACAGTCTGTTGTTGTAGAACAAGTATCCATCTTGCCTAAAATATTTTTCAAAAGCAAACTTATGGCATTTGCCATAGCTCTCAGCAAAATCGAGGTCAGTTTCATACAGAGCTATAAGATGCTCAAATCCATTAATCTTAGAAGATAGATTCGACACAAGAGTATACCTTCTGGATAACGCATCTGCGACTACATTATCCTTACCTTTCTTGTACTTAACAATGTAGGGAAAGGTCTCAATGAACTCCATCCACCTTGCGTGTCTCTTGTTGAGCTTCTGCTGTCCTTTAAGGTACTTCAGAGACTCATGGTCTGTATGAATGACGAATTCCTTGGGCCACAAGTAGTGCTGCCACGTTTGAAGTGCTCGAACCAATGCATAGAGCTCCTTATCGTATGTAGGATAGTTGAGGGTTGATCCTCCCAGCTTTTCACTGAAGTAAGCCACCGGTTTCCTATCCTGCATCAACACTGCGCCAATACCAATACCAGATGCATCACATTCTACTTCAAACGTTTTCAAAAAATCTGGAAGTACTAAGAGAGGAGAATTGATAAGCTTCTCTTTAAGGGCTGTAAAAGCCTGCTCTTGTGCGTCTCCCCACTTGAAACCCACTTCCTTCTTGATAACTTCTGTCAATGGTGCAGCTATGGAACTGAAGTTTCGAACAAAGCGTCTGTAGAATCCTACCAAGCCATGGAAACTTCGAACCTCTCCTACACTCTTAGGAGTCGGCCATTCCTTGATAGCTTTGATCTTTTTTTCATCTACTTTAACTCCTTCTGCACTTACAACAAAGCCTAAAAAGACAACTTCAGTAGTACAAAAAGAACACTTAGAAAAGTTAGCAAAGAGGGATTGAGAGCGAAGAACATCTAGAACCGATCTGATGTGGTTTAGATGTTCCTCCAAACCTTTGCTGTAGATGAGAATGTCATCGAAGTAAACCACCACGAATACTCCAATGAATGGTCTCAAGGCGTGATTCATCAGCCTCATGAAGGTGCTAGGAGCGTTGGTGAGACCAAATGGCATGACCAGCCACTCATATAATCCCTGCTTCGTTTTGAATGTTGTCTTCCACTCATCTCCTTCCTTCATTCTAATCTGATGATACCCACTCTTCAAGTCTATTTTGGAGAAGATTGTAGACCCACACAACTCGTCCAGCATGTCATCTAGTCGTGGAATTGGATGCCTATACTTCACTGTTATGTTATTGATAGCTCGGCAGTCCACACACATTCTCCAAGAGCCATCTTTCTTAGGGACCAACAGAACTGGTACTGCACATGGACTTAGACTCTCTCGAATATGTCCCTTACTCATCAGCTCTTCTACTTGTTTCTGCAGTTCCTTAGCCTCTATAGGGTTGGTTCGATATGCTGGTCTGTTAGGCAATGCAGAACCTGGTACCAAATCAATCTGATGCTCTATTCCACGAAGTGGAGGCAAGCCTGGTGGTATCTCTTCTGGAAAAACATCCCTGTATTCCTGCAAAATCTCTGTCATAGCACTAGGAAGCTCCTGTGATTGGTTAGTACTAACAAGGGTTTCCTTGTACACAAACATGAATGTAGTCATTTCAGGATCGAAAAGTTGAGAAAACTCCCGGTGATTGATGTAGAGGTTGTTTGACACTTTTTCCTTCTCTGGGCGACTCATATGAAGCTGGTCTTTGTAGATTTCACTTGGTGTTAGAGGCAGAAGAGTAACCTTGCGTCCCTTAAACTCAAAGGACTGCTTGTTGGTGTAGCCATCATGTATAACTCTTCTGTCGAATTGCCAAGGTCTGCCCAAGAGAACATGACTAGACTTCATGGGAATCACGTCACACAGCAGCTCATCTTCATACTTTCCAATTGCTAGCTTGACTAACACTTGCTGAGAGACAGTTAACGCTCCTTTGTTGTTCAACCATTGCAGCTGATACGGTCTAGGGTGTGGCGTAGTCTTCAGCTTGAGCTTCTGTACCATCTCTTCACTAGCAGCATTGGTGCAACTTCCTCCATCTACAATCAAGGTACAGACCTTATCTTGAACTACACATCTGGTATGGAAGAGGTTTTCACGCTGCTCTCTATCATCAGGGTGAAGCTGAACACTTAGTGTTCTTCGTGCTACAAGCATCTCTCCAACTGCTGCTGGTTCCTCTTCTTCATCTACTGAATCAGTATCAGTCTCGCCTTCTGAGCTGTCTTGAGGAACGATCTGTCCTCCT
>PKMM01034249.1:476406-487877 GCA_002933915.1 Eutrema heterophyllum
GTGTTAGAGGCAGAAGAGTAACCTTGCGTCCCTTGAACTCAAAGGACTGCTTGTTGGTGTAGCCATCATGTATAACTCTTCTGTCGAATTGCCAAGGTCTGCCCAAGAGAACATGACTAGACTTCATGGGAATCACGTCACACAACAGCTCATCTTCATACTTTCCAATTGCTAGCTTGACTAACACTTGCTGAGAGACAGTTAACGCTCCTTTGTTGTTCAACCATTGCAGCTGATACGGTCTAGGGTGTGGCATAGTCTTCAGCTTGAGCTTCTGTACCATCTCTTCACTAGCAGCATTGGTGCAACTTCCTCCGTCTACAATCAAGGTACAGACCTTATCTTGAACTACACATCTGGTATGGAAGAGGTTTTCACGCTGCTCTCTATCATCAGGGTGAAGCTGAACACTTAGTGTTCTTCGTGCTACAAGCATCTCTCCAACTGCTGCTGGTTCCTCTTCTTTATCTACTGAATCAGTATCAGTCTCGCCTTCTGAGCTGTCTTGAGGAACGATCTGTCCTCCTTCTTGAAGCAGAAACATCTTTTTGTTAGGACAGTCTCTGGAGTAGTGTCCCATGCCTTGACATTTAAAGCACCTGATGTTACTAGTAGATGCTCCACTTCTGGGTTTAAACTCGGCCTTGTTCTCTTCTTTGACAGTGTGTGTCGCTGGCTTGGTGTCTCTGTTGTAGGCTGGTTTACTGATATCTCTTGGCTTTGGGATATTAGAAGTGAATGTTGTTCTCCCAATCCTTCTCTTAATCTGTGATTCAATCAGCTCTGCCTTATGTACCATCTCTTGTATGTCTTCATAATTCTGCAGCTCCACTTTGTCTTGAATCTCTCGGTTTAAACCTCCAAGGAATCTAGACATTATCATGTCGTCACTCTCATTCAAATCAGATCTTATCATTAACGTTTCCAGCTCTTGATAGTAGTCTCTAACCGATTTTGTGCCCTGAATAAGACGTCTAAGCTTGTGTAGTAGCTCTCTTTGATAGTGTGCTGGTACGAACCTTTTTCTCATCTGTGTAACTAGCTGAGTCCAGGTAGTAATAGGAGGCTCTCTGTGTCGCTGTCTAGTAATTCCCAACTGTTCCCACCACAAAAGAGCATAACCACTGAATTCAGAGACAGCTATCTTCACCTTGTTAGGCTCATAGGTGCTTTGAACCAGAAAATTCGATTCCATCTTCCTTTCCCAATCAAGGTATACTTCTGGGTCGTTGGTGCCATAGAAAGAAGGGTATTGAATCTTGATATGGTTTAGCTGCTGTCTTAGAGGGTCATAACCTCTGTCATTACCCCTGTTTCTGTCCCTTCTCACGGGTCCTCTACCGTAACTAGAAGCTCTTTCCTCCTCAGAATACTCTACCTCTGAGTTCCCCATGAAGACTCGATGCCCAGCTACATACTCCTCCCCTCGGTGCCTATGTTCTTGATGCCCCTCAACTCCAGCATCATCTCGCTTTCTAGACAGATTGTCTCTACCCCCAACTTGACTCCGGTTAGTCTTGACTTTAGATCTTGTATCGAGCCTAGGTCTTCGGGATGGGGTTCCAATGTGTCCTTTACCCTTAGCGATGCGTATAGCCTCAGAAGGAGTCGGTGTATGTGAAGACTCATCTCCACTGGCGCTCAAGTCCTTTAGAATACCACTAATCTGGGCTTCAAACTTGTCGTTGAGCTGTTCCATCTGTTGTGTTAGTTGTGTCGTGAGGGTTTGATTTGACTCCTTGATTTGTTCAGCCATTGCTTTGTTAAGGGCTGCCATGGTCTCGGCAGAAAGCTCCATGGTACCTGAGAGTCAAAGACAACAACTCGCAGTAACTTGTTTCAAACGAAGTCGCAAAACAGAAATATGACCTATGCACTTAAACTAAACGTGAACAGAAATATGGGTTATGCACTTAGCTAGATGCAAACAGAAACTATGAGTTAATTAAATGCAGCCCGAAACTATGAGTTAGCGCCTAACTAATCGCAAACAGAACGACGAACTATGCAGGGTGCTTATGCAAATCAAAAAAAAAAATCACAGAACAACTATTGCCTAGGATGAAACTAAACAGATCGCTACACTTATCACAACAAATCGCTCAACCCTAACAGCCTAGACAAAGAATTCAGCAATCGCGACGAGCTAGGGTTACGATGCGCCTAGGGTTCTACCAACAAAACACGAATCTATAAGTTAGGGTTAGGGATTTTTCTCAGCCTTTGGTCCAGAGCTCGCTCTGATACCACTTGATGCGTCCCTACGAGACCAGCTCCAGAAGAAGGCTGATCGGAAGGCGAGGCAGCAACAAGGCCGCGACGGTGATGACGGATGGGGAAGCGATCGCGATGGTGAAGAGGTGTTGGTGACGTTTTGCGACGATGATGATGGTATGATGGAGCCGCAATAGATGATGATACGTTAGGGGTTTAGGTGATTAGATGGAAGAGAACAGGTAGAAGAGTTTCTTAGTCACAGCGTGTATAGAAACTCAGATTCGAAGAACGCAGTCAAGGAATCAGATTGAGAGAAGAAACAAATCGACTTGCTGGTTGCATATAAGTTCTTCGCTCCCGAACAAAGGATACGTCACTTGGGGTTTTATAATCCCAACCCTAAGCGACATAACCCTAAACAACAAGGTGTTTGAAAATAAACTACAAGGCGTTTACAACTTGAATAAAAACAACGAGGCGTCCCAGCCATAAGGCTCCTACTCGGTGCACCTCTAAAATACTAAGTACATAGTCAATGTGACTTGTACATTATTACCCATTGGTCATAACTCCTAAGTAACTTGCCGTAGTGAATCATCTGCCTCGTTAAAAACCATGCCGATAAAACCCTGTGGGACAAAACCCAACATGGAAAAGAGTACAGACTCCTCACCTAAGTTACTTAGTCCTCATGACCGGGTGTAGTTTCCAAAGTAAAGATGTTGAAGACTTGAATCATTGGTAGAGTGCGTAATCCTTCTGCTAGGAGTGAGTGAGCTTCCTTTGCCATCTCCTTAGCTCTAGACCGAGTGATTACTCCAACTCCAACTGGCTCCGGCTCCTCTTATGCTTCTGCTTCCTTGCCATCCATGATCACATCAAAAAGTGAAGCGAAGAGAGACGTGAATGTGTTAAAAAAAAGACACATGAATGTGTCCTTCTTAAGTTCTTCGAAGAATAGGAGGTTGGGATTAATCCCAGTTCATCAATGAATCTGATTTCGTTACTTTGTTCTTGCCATTTTCTTCTTTTTCTTCTTTAATCCTTCTCTATATCTCTCTTGATTTTCATATTTAGTTGACTTTTTATTAGATATTGGCATGGCATGTTTTGTAAATAAGTTAAAGAGTTAGGGGTTAGGAAGGAAAGTGAACAGTAAAAACTACCCATTTATCTACTTTTGTAAGAAACTATCTATTTCTCTAATTTCATACTCTAAAACTACCCTATAGCCAAATTTCTCATAAGAGAATCTACCTTTCTAATGTACAGACAATTATAATCAATATAGAATAATGCTACAAAGGTTATAAGTAGATAAATCAATTGCTTGATGAACTAAACTTAAGGGATATGATATCCCAATATTGTAAAACATAACGATAGCATGGTACATATGAATATCATATGCAACCTAGCTATTATTATCATTCTTATTATTTAATCAAATATAATAGCTAGAAACTCAAGAGTATTAATTCCAAATTAAATACTCAAATCTTCATTTATTGCGCAGATTCCGGAAATACTCTTTCGGGTTGCTTTCGAAAACATCCCTGAAAATTCGAACATCCTTCCCGGGAGCCTTCATTGTCTTCTTTTCCAGTCCCGATCTCATACCGGTGAATAAACTGGCAATGGCTCCGACGACACCTAGCTATTATTATCATTCTTATTATTCTAAGATATGAAGTATCTTCTTTCCCGTTCATGTTACTATCGTTGTCGCCCATTTTGATACAATTAATAATCACAATTTTAAGATTTGTTCTTTCTTTGGAAATGAGTAGATTCATGTGATTTTTGTAGTTGTAGATGTGATGCCAAATCTTTTAATAGATGAATTAAATTCTTAATTCATTTTACTAGGACAGCTACAAATTTGTAATATATATATAAAATTAGCTTTTCTCTCTTATGGTGATGACACATTATCATCTACATGTATGCCACATCATTTTAATATTTATTTTTAATAATTTAATTAGTCAAAATTTTGATATATTAATTAATTATGCCTTTAATATAAATATATTAAATTATTAAAGGAATTTGAAATGTCATTTCTCATATTCTATATCATCAAAGTAAACAAAAAAATCTCAACATAATTTACTGAAAGAATAATAGGTTTAATAATTTTGGTTATACTAATATATTTTATACTTTATTATAGTTTTAAAGTTAAAGTTCTCTATCCAAAAGATAGGTTAGGTGAATGGATGTTATTTGATACAAACTAATATATCGGTTTTTTTAATAATTTAACATGCCCCAAATATACAAAGAGCAATTTATATTAAAAAAACTCAAAATATCTAATAAATAGAAAATAAACATATTATCGTTTAATAATACAATATAAAAGTAACTTTTATTAAATATATAATAAATTAATTATATACAAGAAAAGTCAAAAAAATATTTAAAAATCAAATACAAAACGTCAAATAATACAAATGAAACGGTCAGTAATCATACTTTGGAAAAAGAATCAGTAACATTTAAATTGAAAATCATAATTGGTTATTTGAAAAACATGATTTATTTGGTCTTAAAATATAGATAAAATATGAAAGTTCTAAACAAACATGTTTATTTTTAAATAGTAACCATCGATATTGAAGTGATTGACTATCACTTCACATTTTAACGGTGGTGGAAATAAAAGAAACAATAAGTTGAGTTTTAAATAAAATTTTAGGCTTTCTTTTTTTTGTCAACAATATTAGGCTTTATATCTACAAGCAATTGTTTGTTTTACCAAAAAAGTCAAACGATTGAAAGCTGAAGAAGACTTGATGATCGATGTTGATGAGCACTACGGTAACACAATGGAGAGAGGAGAACTTGATATGAACGAATTGTTCAATCCTGTTCCAATCTTTTCGAATGCAACATGCGATATAGCAGGTGAAGATTTACAGCATGGTGATCTTACTATTGCTGAGAAAGAGATGGTTCAGAATCTAGCTGGTATCGATGAGGATTTGCTGGGAAGAACAGTTCGTGATTTGAAAGTTAAAAACGTATATCTCCCCAATCCAAAAATTCGAAACATATTTACCCACAAAACAAAAGTTCTAAACTAAAATCCACACATATCACGGTTAATCATGGTTTACTGTTTACCAAACGAAACTTAACCAGTAAAAAATAAAACAAAACCCGATTTTGAGCCGATTAAAATTAGTATACCAAAAACTACCCAAACCAAAAATATAAACCCACTAAACCGAATTAAAAATCCAATTTGATCTAAGCCCGATTGATTCTCTCAATATTCATTCAATTTCTTATTCATTCAATGTCTGAATCTTTAATTTTTTTTCGACAATGATTTCTCATATCAATTTATCAATTGGTTTCTTCCGATTGATTCATCAAAGGTTGAGAGAGAGAGAGGATCCATGGTGTAATCTAGTTTCTCTTTCGGGTGGGAAGACGGCAAGGGACGGCGAGATCTTGTAAACGATGAATCACGGCGGAACAGCTCTGGTGAAGGTCAATATGAGGACGATGGTGAGGGACGGCAAAGCAAAGGCAGGAGGCGACGGAGCAGCGGCGAGTCGGCGGTGGTCACTGGGCTGAGATTCGGAGGAGACGGCATCACCGGCGGAGGAGACATGGGTCTGTCTCGAATACCGGCGGTTTACGCGTCTGTGGTGTTGATAATGGATAATTTGTATATAATACCAATTACCCAAATGCTATCGTTGTAGCACTTGGGGATCAATCCAAGGAGGCACAAAGAACAACACACTAGGAATGCAAGAAATTACTTAAGATAAGCAAACAAGGTGATTTTGGTTTTAATTCTAGCAACCTAATGATTCGAATCAAACAAAGTAAGTAAGTAAACAAGCACTAAACAAGACTAAGACAATGATTAAAAGAGGATCTTTGGGCAATGCAATTGATTTGGGGGAATCTTAAGCTAAGCAATGATGTCTATCCAATCACAAAAGAGTATTTCCTTAAGCCTAGAACACTAATCATAATTAGCCTAATCTCTTAGCACTAATCACTTCACTAATTACAAAATCAAGAACAAACTCTCATTTGTGAAAATGTAATTAGCAAGCATTAAATATGAGTTCTAATAGCCAAGATTCATCCTAAACATTCATTCTCATGAGCTAAGTATGAAAATCTCTTATTTAGTTCATTGGGGAATTTCATCAAACACCGTGTGTGCATGAAATTCCCTATGATCTAGATTAACTATCTATAGCCTAATCTAGCATTAAAACCTCTAAATAAGAAAGGAACTAGAAGAATTAAGTCCTAGACATCAAAGATTAACAAGAGAAATCCTTAAATCTACCAAATCCAATGATCCAAAAGGGTTCTACTTACTAATCATGATGGAACCAACAAATCTCATAAGAAAGATGATGGGTTCCATGATTAAAGAATAAAAAAATGAAAGAGTAAGAAGATTAAACTTAAACTTGCATTCAAATTCAAGATATCTCTTACAAAATCATAAAAACCCTTAAAGAAGACTAAGAACACGTTTTCGGCTAGAGAAAATGAGAGAAAATAAAGCTTAGAAGAAAGCATATATCATAAAAATTAGGTCTTGAAAGTATTTATAAGGAAATGGGGCAAACTGGGTCAACCCGGGACAAACCGGGTCTTGACCCGGTTAAAACTGGGTCTAAGTGGTCTGCTCTGGGTCCATACCGGATGGCTGTACCGGATGAAACAAGGTCGGTATGGAGTTCTTGTGCATAACTCGTTTGGGCGCCAGACAGACACGTCCTTTCTAAATCTGATGTATCGTTTGAACCAATGCTCAGAATGACTTGAAACGACCTACAGAAGACAGCTAACTCAATTATCTACAACTTCTATGAAGACTTCGCAAGCTAAATCCGAGTGTAAGTTCTTTGTTTGGCCTGATCTTTCAGTCGCTTTGGCTGGCTTCGACGAGGATGGATTTGGACTTGTACCGGATGGGATTGAAACAGTATGGAAAGTGTCTTGGAACGGTATTGGATCCTGTCCCAATACCGGATGGCTGTACCGTGTGGAAGTGGGTCGGTATGGAGAGAAGAGGGAAGCATGCCGGATGGGCACGCCGGACGGATGTGGGACGGCATGGTCTTCTAGCCAGACGGATACACCTTCGGTAAAACAGCCATATCTCCTGAAATATATGTCCGAATGACTTCAAACCACTTATAGTCGACAGATAAGTCATTGGGATACAGGTTTCATGAAGGCCATTGAAGCTGAATCGGATCGGCAGCCCTTCGTTCTTCCACATCTTTCAGACGCTTCAGATGAACTCTTCCTTCTCTTATGCTCCATCACTCCAAACATCATCAATATGTCTCCAAACACCTAGAAAACACTCCAAATGAATGCAAGACTCACTAGGACCTAATGCAAACTAACTAAAGCCTAATTTAGACCAAAACACTAAGAAAACTATGAAAAACACATGCATGAGACCTAAAATGCTAAGTTAAATGCATGCTAAAATAGGTAAAATATGGGAATATCAACTCCCCCAAACTTAGTCATTTACTTGTCCTCAAGCAAACAAACAAGAACAATAAGAGAGAGAGGTTTGAAGATGGGAGCTTAAATCCAAAAGCATCACAAGAAGAAATCGAATTCAACGTCCAAGTTTGTAATTCTAGAATGCATCAAGTGAGTCTACTCCAAAAGAGTTAGCCATTTCTATCTCCACATGCATCAAGTTACAAGTCCCAACCTACACAAGAATTCTTGTTCTTCAACCCTTTGACATTCATTAATGTTTTATGTGAATCATGCTCATGCAAAATCAAATGAACTCGTTTCTCCCCATCTTTCCTTTCCGTTCCACCATTCTTTTGTTGTTTCACACACATCCCAAACAAATACCCAAGACTTCCCATCCTAGCTAACTTATCCCTAGACTAGCATCTTGATGTTGGGACTAGATCTACATGAGAATCCATCCTTGTCGCCCTAAACCTAACACTTTTTGCCAAGTTTGCTCGAAAAGTAGGCCTCTCCATCACTCACGAAAGTTATAGGCTAGAAAGGAGGTTTAGTTCAAGGTATGGGGAACCATTCCAAAAATGGGATATGGCTACTTGGATCCACAAGGGTGGTAAGAAGGGAAAAGAAGATCCAAGTATGTATATGGGTATCCACGAGTTCATTCAAAGATGCACAAATACGATAATTGCAAGTCAAGATTAACGTTCTTATTAATAGGGTTGAATTCAATTCACACTTGCTTAAATCAAGACGAGAACATCGATGCATGAGATCTAACGATGGTGCATCCTTATTTTCAAACTCACTATTATGCATTAGACAACTACGAACGTGGGCGTTGAATTAATTTCTTAAAGTGATACCCTAGCTCATCATTGCTCCCAATGCAATATGCAATGCAATCTATATGCAAACTAGACTCAATCCTACACATGAAATGCAACTAGATGATCTATTTTTGTGTTTTCAAAATTTTCAAATTCGATTTTTATGAGTTTTCTATGCCATAAGTGAATGCAAGATATGCATGAGACTCAAGAGATGCAAAATCGAAAATAAGACACAAAACACAAGATTAGATACCGGTCCCTTAGTGCTCTTACCCTTCATTTGCACCTTGAAACTCTCAATCTCATTCTCTGTCGTGGTGGAGAAAAGAGATTCCAAGCAAACCCCATCCAATGCAAAGGCTTCCTCATCATTACCATAACCCAAAGCTTCCTCTTCATGAGATTTTTCCTCCTTTTCACATGCTTTTGGGGGTGGAGCCAAATCCATCGTCTCATAGCTACTCACATACTCAACTCTTTGGGCTTGAACTTCGTCATCCTTGTAAAACATCACCTCTCTAGCATCGACCTTAGAACCGTAGAGAAGGTTAGAGATCTCTTCAATTGCCTTTTCATGCTCATTAATCGTCTTCAATACCACGGCTTGTTCCTCAACCTTCTCCTTGCTAGCAACCATCGATTCTTCATATTGGGAGCCATGAAGGACTTCCTCAATCTCTATTAGAGACTCCTCATTCTCATCAATCAAATGCTCTTCCCTTGAGAATATAACATTACAATACTCCATTTGGCTCTCATCGATTTTTCCTTTGAGTTTCGCCATGGGTTTACTAGAATGGGAACGTCCTTGAGCATTTTGATGATCTAAATGCTTGATCCTAGAAGATAGGGCTTCAAACTTTTGGAGTAGATCATTATAAGAGAAATCGACCTTGTTATGAATCTCAGCCACCATCTTATTCAACTCATTTGCTCCATTAGCTTGCCCGGTTAAGAGTTGTTGAAGCATGCCCTTCATTTCAAGGTCTTGTTGTGGCGGTGCACTCTCTTGACCTTGTGACTCAAACCCTTGTTGTTGAAATTAGGGTTCTTGAGCTTGGGGTCTTCGATGATAGTCCTCTCCATCATAGTGAACCTCTTGTTGTGTACCCAAATCCACATTATCCTCTTCAAACCATGTGGTGGCATCAAAATCTCTAACAAAATGAACTGATTTTAGAGAGGTATTGATGAGCTTGTCTATCATTGTGGATTGCTTCTCAATCATGGTGGATTGCTTGTCCATTCTTTCATTTCCTTGGTTCTCCTTTGCTCCTCATAATCACTCGTGGTCCTTGTAGCCCGATCATACTCATCACCATAGTTTTTTTCGCTTTGAGCCAAGTTCTCCACAAGTAGCTCGCCTTGATCCACGGTGAAGTTTGTAAAACGCCCTTTGCTAGCCACATTCAAGGTCCATTTATGCTCTTTATCCACTCCCCAATAGAATATGCTAAGAATGGCTTCTTTCTTGAACCCATGATGGGGACAATCTCGAGTGTATCCTGTAAGTCTTCCCCACGCCTCATGAAGGTCTCATGGATGCCTTGTTTGAAGCTCAAGGTGTCCTTCCTAATTTGGACCGTTCTTTGTGTGGGATAGAACTTCATAAAGAAGATCCTCTTGCAATCATCCCAAGAATTTACCAAGTGAGATGGTAGTGCTCTCTCCCATTGGCTCATCTTGCTTTCTCTCCAAGAGAAAATGGAAACAAGATGAGCTTGATACTATCTTGGGGCACTCCTTCAATCCTAATTGTGTCACACAACCTCTCAAAGGAGTCCAAATGATCATAAGGGTTCTCCACTTTCGTCCCCAAGAACCTAGACTCTTGAATCAACCTAACCAAGTTTGCTTTGATCTCATAGGCCTTGACTTAAATTGGAGGAGGGTGGATTCCATACCTCAATCCACGACAACAAGGAGTGTCAAAGCTTCCAATTGTTGGCTTGTTCTTTGGAGCTTGGGTCGGACTTGATGCCAATTCTTGAGGTTGTGGCATTTCTTGGGGTTTTGGAACTTGAGGAATGCTTCTTTGGTCATCCACCTCTTGAGGTTGTTGATATGCTCAAATTAATACCCTAAAAGTACTAAAGCAGTTGTTGCAGTATAGTTAGGGGTCGAACACAAGAACTCCAGAATTCACACAATAGATTGTATAATTTCGAATTAAGCTAAACTAGAAAGATGTAATTGAAAGCAAGCACGTAAATTAAATGAGTTGTAAATCAATGGAAGGAAGATAGGTTCATGGTATTTCTCAGGAATTCAATAGATGTAGATGAACTAACTAACAGGATTCAGATTTAGCGCGGTTCTTGAACTCAAATCACTAAAGTATAGCTAACCAACTCTCGTTGCGAAAACTATCTAAGTCTAAATCCTAGAATTCCAAATCTCTTTGCAAATCATAAAGTCTAAACCAGCTTTTATTTCAAGTTTGATATGTTCACAAAACAACTAAACCAAATCTCTTTGCGAATAGTTATTTTGCTCACCTAAGTTCTATCAGGTAATTAATCGCACTCTCGTGCCTAATCAATTATCCTAAGATCTAAGTTCCAGATTCGTCAACCTA
Organism: Eutrema heterophyllum; assembly: GCA_002933915.1. Classification (NCBI taxonomy): domain Eukaryota; kingdom Viridiplantae; phylum Streptophyta; class Magnoliopsida; order Brassicales; family Brassicaceae; genus Eutrema; species Eutrema heterophyllum. The sequence continues at coordinate 487,534 of PKMM01034249.1, forward strand.
GAATTAGCTATGGGAACAACCTAAGGCGAAGAACTAATTCAGATGGTGAATCCTAATCAATCAATTAACCTAACATTCAGAGAAAACCCTTATGAGAACCCTGAACCTAACAAGGGATCTACTCAGACATGGAGATTGAAACAATAAACATGATTGAATAGATCATCAAAGAAATCAAATAAGAAAATAGGAGTTCAGAGTTGTCTCTCCAAAAACCAAAGTAGAACAGAAGTAAAATCAAGCTTAGCCAACAAAAGTGGCTGAAAAACCTAATTATAATGCTAAAACACGTTTTGGGGCTTCTTGTAATTATTAAAGACTTCTGGACCAAGGTGCAAACTCTC
>PKMM01034249.1:489000-578926 GCA_002933915.1 Eutrema heterophyllum
GGCTTTAAAAGAACTCTGCTGGAAACATGTGTGTCTTCTAGTTAACTGGTCAGCCTTTGGATTTTTCATTAGTCGATCTGTAACTGATTCTGTAACAGTGGACACTCAGAAGCAAAGTCAGAACAATAGGGTCAAGAACAAGATCATAATCTCCAACAAATTTTGACTCAATAAAACAATTTTGACACAAAAACGCCTGACTCTAAGAAAAACAAACACGTTGTCAGCAACTACCTCCCCCAGACTTAAACAACACTGTCCCCAGTGTTATCTAGCATAGAGTTGGTAAAAGAAATCAAAAGAGTTGAGTGGATGGATGAAAATCGAAGGAGGCTTACCTGGGTGGCGGGTATCGACCGATACCATGGTGGTATCGATCGATACAAGGGAAAATTGGTCGATGCTAATTCGACATCGATCGATATGTTGCTCACGGTCCCTTGAGAAATACCCAGCTCCTTTTGCGTGTGGATGGTGTTGATCGATACCGTGTGGGTGTCGATCGATACTCCTCTTCTGAATCTGTCCCATGTAAGCTCCGCAGGTAGACACCTCCAGATTCAGAGTTCTGCTCAGCATGCTCTCTATAACCTCCTTTCCTTTCTCTTTCAGCTCTGGAGTAAGAATAACTCTAGCCTTGGCGAATGGTCTCGAGGCTCCTTTGCGCTTCACCTTGTACTCGATCGAGTCTCCATCACACTTCTGAGGGATCAAGGTGACTTGGGCAGCACTTTCGATTTTCTTGCTCTTGGTTTTCTTCTTTGTTGCTTTAGCCTTCTTAGCAACCTTCTTGGTGATGCTGGGAGGTTCATCCGAAACGGTCGCGACCTTTGGCTCATCGCAAGGCTCATCCAACAGATCGATCATCAGCGTCTCGCCGGCAGGAGTGGTGATGCATGAGACATGTCTGAGTTGGCTTGTTCTTTGGAGCTTGGGTCGGACTTGATGCCAATTCTTGAGGTTGTGGCATTTCTTGGGGTTTTGGAACTTGAGGAATGCTTCTTTGGTCATCCACCTCTTGAGGTTGTTGATATGCTCAAATTAATACCCTAAAAGTACTAAAACAGTTGTTGCAGTATAGTTAGGGGTCGAACACAAGAACTCCAGAATTCACACAATAGATTGTATAGTTTCAAATTAAGCTAAACCAGAAAGATGTAATTGAAAGAAAGCACGTAAATTAAATGAGTTGTAAATCAATGGAAGGAAGATAGGTTCAGGGTATTTCTCAGGAATTCAATAGATGTAGATGAACTAACTAACATGATTCAGATTTAGCGCGGTTCTTGAACTCAAATCACTAAAGTATATCTAACCAACTCTCGTTGCGAAAACTATCTAAGTCTAAATCCTAGAATTCCAAATCTCTTTGCAAATCCTAAAGTCTAAACCAGCTTTTATTTCAAGTTTGATATGTTCACAAAACAACTAAACCAAATCTCTTTGCGAATAGTTATTTTGCTCACCTAAGTTCTATCAGGTAATTAATCGCACTCTCGTGCCTAATCAATTATCCTAAAATCTAAGTTCCAGATTCGTCAACCTAGAATTAGCTATGGGAACAACCTAAGGCGAAGAACTAATTCAGATGGTGAATCCTAATCAATCAATTAACCTAACATTCAGAGAAAACCCTTATGAGAACCCTGAACCTAACAGTGGATCTACTCAGACATGATTAATGGAACAGAAATCATAGATGAATAGAATTGCATAAAAGAAATCAATCAGAAACAAAGGGATTCAGAGTTGTCTCCCCAAAATCCCTAAAACAATCTCTCTTAATCAGAACAAAAATAAAATAAAGCTTAGCCAACAAAAGTGGTTGAAAAACCTAATTATAATGCTAAAACACGTTTTGGGGCTTTTTGTAATTATTAAAGACTTCTGGACCAAGGTGCAAACTCTCAAGACTTGTAAAAATTCGCGTTTCCTGTTTTCATGTAGTTAGTATCGACCGACACTAAGGTAGTATCGACTGACACTAGTCACTGCTCGCCAGACTGGACTGTCTTCACGAAAACTGGCATAACTTTTGATCGCACCGTTGGAATGACCTCAAACCACTTCCAAATGAAAGCTAATCCAAATATCTGTCTTGTGACAAAATTTGAGTTCAATCCATCGGTGGGAAGTTCTTCAAATCTTCATTTAAAGTCGCGACTCGTGCTTTAGTGAGTATCGACCGATACTAAGGTAGTGTCGATCGATACTGAGGCTTCAAATCGGGTACTTAGCTACACGAACTTCTGTTTTGCTCCAAAATGCTCCAGAAAGCTCCAAAAAGCTCTAATATCTCCAATTATGCTCCAAACGTGCTAAAACCTGTAAAAGACTCTAAAACACTGCAAAATAGTAGAAAGACTCTATAAAACGGACCTATATCATGGCTTAAAAGGGGTAAAAACCATGATATATCAGTTGTAGATCTTCAAGAATGTATTTTTGATTGACCACCTCAAACACTTCAATCGATCTTGTCCTCCCATATCTCTTCTTTTGATTTTGGTACCTTTGAAAACACAAGAGAACTAAGGAAGACAAGTTAGTAACAATAAATAAGAGAAAATTCATCATGTCAACAAGATGCATGCACTTAGCGATATGCATTAACATAGTGTAAACAGAAGCTTAGTCTCAAGCAAAATCTAAATCCTAATGGTTATTGCTATTGCCTCCCCGGCAACGGCGCCAAATTGATAATGGAATAATTTGTATCTAATACCAATTACTAATAACACCATATTTTGCAAGTTTTTAAGGTTTAGTTTCATAGGTTTTTTGTTCCACTTTGTATAGTTTTTGAGTTGTTTTCATGCATTTGAGTCTCATTTGCATTGCATTGCATTTTAGATGTCCTAGGTTGTTTTGTGTCTTCTTTTTGTTATTTTGTGTTAATTAGGGTGCTTAGGAGTGATTTGGAACAAATGGGAGTGCATGCAACTTGAAGAAAATGAAGGATACGCTTTTTGGTGCAAAACAAGTGAAATGCCAAAGCAGAGCCAGTCCAAAGTACCTGAAAGATCGGATCATACGAAGACCTTGCGCTCCGATTCAGCCTTGGAACACCTGATGTGAATTGTAGGGAATTGAGTCATCTTTCCAACGGAGGTTGTTTCATCAAGTTCGGAGCCTTATTGCGAAAGTTATCGTCATTTCACTGAGCATATGTCTAGTCTGGCGAGCAAAAGAAGAAGGAGGAGAAACAGGACCAGATCGATCGATCCAAACTTGGATCAATCGATACCATTCAAAGCACATTTCCCAGATCGACCTACACTTCCAGATCGATCGATTTCAAGTTTTTAGATCGATCGATCCCCTACTTTGACCATTTTCTGGACCGAAACCACCCGAAGTTCTCTAAAGATCGACTCCGAAGAAGGGTTTCCATTGTGATTTAGCTTCGGTGATCTTCATAAAAGTTGTAGATAATTGAGTTAGGTTTCTAATGAAAGTGGTTTCAAGTTCTTAGGAGCAGTGTGTCGAGAGTTATGGCGGATGTAGTAAAGACGTATCAAACCGAAAACTAGTATCCTGAAACAGTGTAAAAACGTCTTTGTAGCTACTTCACCCAATCTTGGTGACTTTGGATGCCCAAAACTCTATAATTATTGGTCTTTGGACCAGATCTATGTATCTTTTATGACTTTTAACAAAAACTATAGAGAGAAAACCTTGTTCTTCTCTTGAAGATTTGCAATCCTTTGAAGATTTAGAGAAGTTTCCTTGAATTTTCTTTCACTTTTGTTATTATTTTGTTCATGGCTTTCATTTGTATGGTTTACTTTTGCGCTTTAGTCATGTGTGAGTAGTTCTTTTAGGATTCTTGGGTAAGTTAGATTAGGGTGATACTAGGTTTGTTCTTGATGTTGAAGAGCTAGATTACTTGAAATCTTTTCTCATTAAGTGTTCTTAATGCTAGACTAGCCTTGACAAAGTTGATCTAGAACCTAGGGAATCTCGTCACCTGAAAGGTGTTCTTAGGAGATTCTTGAACGAACTTAATGAGTGCTTTTCATATCTTAGCCAACGGAAAATTGATGTCTAAGGTGAATTGTGGTTAATTAGACTTGTGCTTAATGCTTGTTAGTCATAGAATCGCAAACAGAAGTTTATGACGGTTGATGACTAAGAAAAAGGTTAATACCATGGACGTGGATTAATATTTAGTAGTGTTCTAAGGCCTAAGGAGTTATTTAGTCGAATGTTTGAGCATATTGAGTAGATTAAAGAATCACCCGAGTTAATTACTTTACCCGAGAATTTGTTTGTTTAAGTTTGCTAAATAACGTTTAAGTTTGTCTCGTTGTTCATTTTGGTTTGCTAAACTACTCGTTTATTTCTCTGTTTTGTATGTTTCAAATTGTCCGATAAAAACCAAAACCCGATATTTGCTTAGATTAGATAGCGTCTTGTATTCTTAGTGCGTCGTTCTTATTTCCTTGTGGATTCGATCCCACAGTGCTGCAATGACATGCCATTAGATTGAGGCATTGTGCACAGTGGGTAATTGTGCGGACCGTAAAAAGTTCAATATCAATTACCTAAATGCTATCGTTATAGCACTTGGGGATCAATCCAAGGAGGCACTAAGAACAACACACTAGGAATGCAAGAAATTATTTAAGCTAAGTAAACAAGGTGATTTTGGTTTCAATCAACACACTAGGAATGCAAGAAATTATTTAAGCTAAGCAAACAAGGTGATTTTGGTTTCAATTACTTAAGCTAATCAAATTCGTGATCTCCCGCCATATTGGACTTTTTGTTTTTCCAATACAGGCGAGCACGCTTTTGAGATGACTTAAAGAATGATTCGAATCAAACAAAGCAAGTAAGTAATAACCACTAAACAAGACTAACACAATGATTTAAAGAGGATCTTTGGGCAAGGCAATTGATTTGGGGGAATCTCAAGCTAAGTAATGATGTCTATCCAATCACAAAAGAGCATTTCCTTAAGCCTAGAACACTAATCAAGATTAGCCTAATCTCTTAACACTAATCACTTCACTAATTACAAAATCAAGAACAAACTCTCATTTGTGAAAATGTAATTAGCAAGCATTAAATATGAGTTCTAATAGCCAAGATTCATCCTAAACATTCATTCTCATGAGCTAAGTATGAAAATATCTTATTTAGTTCATTGGAGAATTTCATCAACCACCTTGTGTGAATGAAATTCCCTATGATCTAGATTAACTATCTCTAGCCTAATATAGCATTAAAACCTCTAAATAAGAAAGGAAATAGAATAATTAAGTCGTAGACATCAAAAATTAACAAGAGAAATCCCCAAATCTACCAAACCCAATGATCCAAAAGGGTTCTAGTCACTAATCATGATGGAACCAACAAATCTCATAAGAAAGATGATGAGTTCCATGATTAAAGAATATAAAGATGAAAGAGTAAGAAGATTAAACTTAAACTTGCATTCAAATTCAAGATATCTCTTACAAAATCATAAAAACCCTTAAAGAAGACTAAGAACACGTTTTTGGCTAGAGAAAAGGAGAGAAAATAAAGCTTAGAAGAAAGCATAGATCATAAAAATTAGGACTATAAAGTATTTATAAGGAAATGGGGCGAACCGGGTCAACCCGGGTGATACACGCCTCTACGGGTACCTCCAAATACGCGTAAGAGGAAGATGTAGCAATCGTTCCACGACCGAACTAGGGGTTGAATTCGTTGGGGGGAATTGCCGGACACCACGACGAGAGCGGAAACTCGCCGATACTATCCAAGAAGCCTTTGAGGATCCAATCCTCACCTAGCTAGAGGTAGTTCGAAGTGAACCAAACGAGATGAACAATCTCAAAATTTTATTAATCAAACTTGCTTATTCAACCAAATGTCTACAACACATTTAAATAGAAAAATAATTCATCTAGAAAAAAGAGAAGTAATTAATAAAATACTTATTGAAAGTTTTGACTTGAGACTCCAACTCTTAGAATTCTTCACGTTGCTTTTATTGTTGTTGGACCAAGAGAACAATCTTTGACTCATCTTCGGTTGGCGTTGCGGTCAAACGGACTTCGGAGATAAACAAATCCATAAGTCGTTTAAAATTTTGTGCTCGAACTCTCGTCACCGGTCCTAGAGACAAACTCGGTGGCTCTGCAAGGCTGCGCGTCACCGGTTTTGTTCCCTCGGCTTCCTCTTCGATAAGTGCAGACGGTAAAGTCGGAATCTCCTCCTCGATGACCGTATCACCGGGACAAACCGGGTCTTGACCCGGTTAAAACTGGGTCTAAGTGGTCTGCTCTGGGTCCATACCGAATGGCTGTACCTGATGGAACAAGGTCGGTATGGAGTTCTTGTGCATAACCCGTTTGGGCACCAAATAGACACGTCCTTACTAAATCTGATATAGATTTCGAACCAATTCTCAGAATGACTTGTAACCACCTCCAGAAGACAGATAACTCAATTATCTACAACTTCTATGAAGACTTTGTAAGCTAAATCCGAGTGTAAGTTCTTAATTTTGCCTGATCATTCAATCGCTTTGGCTGGCTTTGACGAAAATGGATTTGGACTTGTACCGGATGGGATTGAAATGGTAGGAAAGTGTCTTGGGACGGTATTGGCTCCTGTCCCAATACCGGATGGCTATACCGTGTGGAAGTGGGTTGGTATGGAGAGAAGAGGGAAGCATGCCGGATGGGCACGCCGGACGGATGTGGGACGGCATGGTCTTCTCGCCAGACAGATACACCTTCGGTAAAACAGCCATATCTCCTGAAATACATGTCTGAATGACCTCAAACTACTTTCAGTCGACAGCTAAGTCATTGGGATACAACGTTCATGAAGGCCATTGAAGCTGAATCTGATCGGCAGCCCTTCGTTCTTCATTATCTTTCAGACGTTTTGGATGAACTCTTCCTTCTCTTATGCTCCATCACTCCAAACATCATCAATATGTCTCCAAACACCTAGAAAATGTTAGTCTAGATAGAAATTAATGACTTCATTAATTTTAAGTAAAGTTATACAAAGCTATCTTATAGTAAAGTAATGAGACAAAGAAGTATGAGTTTCATATTATACTTGTACATTATTCAACCCATACTATCTTATAATACTAATACCTTATTCTAATATGCATTAATACTAATACATTATTGATAGTGACCTGACATAACGTTCATATTAACGTTGGAGAGGGAGGGACCACCGTACGAACCAAACTTGGACCAAGTAGCTTTTCTTCAATATATGTTGGAACATAGGATCCCATGTTGGAATGTGTTCATCACTTGAATTATTCTTGATCAATACTCCCCCTCAAGCTTAGCCATAGAGTCCACAAGAAGGCTGAGCTTGAAAACCCATGAAGTATCACCTCATTAAAAACCTTAACATAGAAAAACCACTTGGGAGAAAACTATGTTAAGGGAAAAAGAGTGTGATGTCAATGGATTAGAGGTCATGAGATCAAAGGCGTGTAAGGTCTACAAGCCCAAGTTTGCGATGGATGTGATCGCAAACCTTGAGACTTGCAGCCTTGGTGAAGATATCTCCCAATTGATCTTCACTTTGAGTGTAACATGGAAGGATCGTGCCATCTTCAATCTTCTCACGAACTTTGTGGCAATCGATCTCAATGTGCTTAGTCCTCTCATGAAATACCGAGTTGGTTGCAATGTGAATGGCCGCTTGGTTGTCACAATGCATGCTAATGGGACTTGGTTGCTCGATGCCAAAGTCTTTGAGTAGAGCCTTGAGCCAAGTCAATTCGTTGGTGAGCTTCCTCATGGCTCTATACTCCGCTTCCGCACTAGAGCAAGAGACCACTTTTTGCTTCTTTGTCTTCCAAGTCACCAAATTTCCTCCAATGAAGGTGCAATAGCCTGTTGTAGACTTCCTATCAACCCTATCACCAGGCCAATCTGCATCACAATAACCCACAATCTCGGTGCTATCATTCTTTCCCATCCAAATGCCTTGAACCGGACTTCCTTTTAGGTACCTTAGGATTCTTTCCACCATACTCCAATGGTAAACCGTTGGGGCTTGCATGTGCTGGCTCACTTGATTCACAGCAAAGCAAAGATCCGGTCTTGTGAGTGTAAGATAGATCAATTTTCCAACAAGCCGTCTATATGATGATACATCCTCAAACTTCTCACATGTTGTCTCCCCCTTTCGAGTGACCTTGTAGCCATCTTCAAGAGGTGTCTTAGCCGGTTTTGCTCCAAGTTTACCGGTTTCTCCCAAAAGATCAAGTGTGTATTTCCGTTGGGATAGAAAGAGTCCTTCCGGAGACCTACACACTTCAATCCCTAGGAAATACTTCAATTCCCCGAGATCCTTGATATCAAACACCGAGTTGAGGAAGTCCTTGGTGGATTGAATACCGCCTTTATCATCACCGAAGATGATGAGATCATCAACATAGACAAGAACCACAACAAGGCCTTGAGGACTTTGTGAAGTAAACAAGGTATGATCCGAGTGTGACTTCTTGAAACCATGATCCGTGAGTGTGGAGCTAAGTTTATGGTACCAAGCTCTTGGTGATTGCTTCAAACCATAGATCGCTTTCCTAAGTCTCAAAACTTTCCCGGGTTCAATGGTGTCTTCAAGACCCGGTGGTGGAGTCATATACACCTCTTCCTCTAGTCCCCCTTGAAGAAATGCATTCTTCACATCCATTTTCCATAGATCCCAAGATAGATTAGTAGCCAAAGAGAGAACCACTCGCACGGTATGAAGCTTAGCTACAGGAGAAAAGGTGTCCGTGTAATCTTCTCCATAAGTTTGAGTAAACCCTCTTGCTACTAAGCGTACCTTGTACCTTTCTATGTCACCATTGCTCTTGTACTTGATAGTAAAGACCCACTTGGAACTTACGGCCTTCTTCCCGGGTGGAAGATCCTCTACATCCCAAGTATGGTTGCGTTTCATAGCTCCTTTTTCATCCCCAATAGCTTCTACCCATTCCTTCTTATCCTTGGTCTCTTCATAGCTTCGAGGGATCTGATCTTACTCAATTTTCCCAAGGAAAGCTTGATGGTCGGATGGCAAAAAGGCAAGAAAACACACAGCTTGGATAGGATGAGCTACGGCTTGATTGTTGTAGTAGACTTTAGGTTGATGAGAGCCTAGTACTTCTTCTTAGTGGTTGAATGACTTCTTCTATAGCCACCTCTTCCTCCTCATGATGGATCGACTCTTCCTCTACCATATCCAAGTCTTCTTGGTGTTGGTCTTGAGATGGTTCTTCCTCTTGAGTATGAATGTGGTCTTGTTGGAACATAGGACCACATGTTGGAACATGGTCTTGTTGAGCATTTGTGGGACCATTAGGTGCATTTCTTTCCGCATTCATTCGGCTTGAAGGGTCTTAGTTCCCAAGATGATCAAGAAGAAATCTTAGACTCGTGGCAAGGTCGGATGGTGAGCTAGATAGGTCCTTTAAGCTTTCCCAATCCTTCTTGTCATAATACCTTTGACCTTCAAGGAACTTGACATCCCTAAACACATAGGTGCGGTTGTTGATGGGGTCATACCACTTGTAACCCTTTTGAGAGGTTGAATATCCAAGGAACATACACCTAGTGCTCTTGGATTCTAGTTTGTTCCTTTGTTCACCTGGTACAAATACAAAACAAACACACCCAAACACTCGTAAGTGATCAATAGAGGGCTTGGTTTTGTTGAGTACCTCAAATGGTGATGAGTCTTGCAAGACTTTGTGATGTGATCATAGCCAGAATAAACAAGGAGGTTAAGGTTGTGACTGTGCTTGAAGCCAAGAAACTCGTACCCAAGGAGCTAGTAGCCAAGGAGGAGCTTGAGCCTAAAGAAAACGCTTGCATGAGGAGCTCACGATTGAAGGCGTTGTTCAAACAAACGCCGCTACCAGTTCACGCGTCTTCAGGAAACGATCCACATATGTATTTGAAGAGCTTCGAGTCTAGTTTCCAGAAAGCCTATGATCGTCCTAATCCGACTTACCAATCGACCTATGACGGTCTTTCTTGGCTAGTAAGAGCAAACACTGCTAGTAAGAGCAAAAACGTGAGGCAATCCAACTTTCTTGTGAGGAAGAGTGAGCGCTTTGAGGACACAACACCTGCATTCAAGGCGTTGCAACAAAATGCTCTTAAACCGTCGTCCCATCAAGATAGTTCGGATTTGAGGTCAAATCCTCTTCAAGAGAGAGGGGATGATGTGATCATAGCCAGAATAAACAAGGAGGTTAAGGTTGTGACTGTGCTTGAAGCCAAGAAACTCGTACCCAAGGAGCTAGTAGCCAAGGAGGAGCTTGACCTTAAAGAAAACGCTTGCATGAGGAGCTCACGATTGAAGGCGTTGTTCAAACAAACGCCGCTACCAGTTCACGCGTCTTCAGGAAACGATCCACATATGTATTTGAAGAACTTCGAGTCTAGTTTCCAGAAAGCCCATGATCGTCCTAATCCGACTTACCAATCGACCTATGACGGTCTAACAGTGAGGACGTATCCAAAGGGAGTTTTGCCTCCGAAAACGAGTTCAACACACAAGAAATCTGCTAAGTCATTTGATGGGCTGTCTAAGGACCTTAAGCACATAGACCATGATCATGCCTTGGCCCAGCAACCACAATTAAACACAAGAAGACCAAGGGAGCCTAAGTTACAAAGTTCACTTGTTTTTGTGGATTCCAAACCCAAAACAAGTTCTTATGGTCAAGATCCAAGTCCATCACCCAAGACTGTTCTTTCTATTGTTTTTGTGCAATGCCCATCCCAAGAGAAGCCCAAAAATCCCATGATCAAATCCAGCATGCATTCTAGAAGCAAGGAACTATTTTGAACAGTTTCAAAAATGTGCACTATTCACGTTGGTACTGTTCATGACGCCAAGGTTTATTGCAACTTGTGTTTTGTGACTAACACTTGATTGACTTGTTTTTAGCTTTCTTATTTTCTCCCTAAGTTATGCTGTATGTTTACTAAACTTTAGTTAGTCTTTCTACCTTAGTTAGTTTTATGCTTTTGTTTATATGTGATGTAATATGGAAGAAAAAGAATCAACCATCTTTTTGTGAAAAACGTGAGCCTTGTGCTTTTGAGAGTAAGAGAGAATTCTCTTCTTTGTAAGTTCTTTGTGAACTTATTTTCTAGTTCTGAGTGAGCTAGTTTGGATTTCTTGGTGTGATTCCAAGTTATCAAATTCGATTTTATCAAAGGGAATTTCATCTCCTTTTGTGTGAATCTTCTATCACCTAAGTTGTGAGTTTTCGTTTTAAGTGAGTCTTGGGCTTAAGGTTTCAATACCTTAACATCTTCTTCCACGAGTTCATACAGCAGCGGTTCCACCGCCTCGTTTTGTTGAAATTGTCTTAAGTAAATTTGGGGATTAAGGTTTAAAACACCTTAACATCCGGTTTCACAATTCCGTAAATACAAGGATTATCCTCCTACCGCCTTCGAGTGCCGATTCCCGGGAAGAATCGTATCACTTTGGTTGGAATTCAATTGATGAGGTAGCATGCTGCTAACACCGCATCTCCCCAAAACCTCTTTGGCACATTGTTGTGGAACATCATGGATCTAGCCACTTCCATAAGGTGCCGGTTCTTCCTTTCCGCCACTCCATTTTGTTGTGGTGTGTAAGGGCAACTTGTTTGATGTAGGATCCCATGCTTAGCTAGATGTTCTTTGAATCTATGGTTTGCATATTCACCTCCATTATCTGATCTAAACACTTTAATCTTGGCATTGAATTGGTTAGTAACATAGTTTTGAAAGTTTGTGAAAGTTTCAAACACACGGTCCTTTGATGGGAGTAAAGTAGTCCAGGTATACTTCGATTTTTCATCAATAAATGTCACAAAATACTTGTTACTATCCCTAGATGCATGGTGAAGTCCAAAAATTCGAATGTACTAAGTCAAAACAATGTTCATAAAGAGTAGACGATTTTGGGAAAACGGTTCTACAATGTTTGCCAAGAATACAAGCTTCGCAACTAGAGTGATCAAAAGAAGCATGAGGCAACATTAATTCAAGAGCACGAGCATGGGGATGACATAATCTAGCATGCCACATAGCATTTAAACTAGAGGAATAACAAGAACTAAAAATGAAAGCATCCGATTTGTTTGGTAAGGCGTCTTCAAGAACATAAAGCTCATCTTTGGTTCCACCTTTCCCAAGTAACTTCCCATTCTCAATATCCTGAAAATGAACATCATTAGGACCAAATATTGCATAACAATTAAGGTCTTTAGTTGCCCTGTTAACCGATAGAAGATTCGAGGTAAACTTAGGTACAAACATTGTTTCACTATCCTTGTTAAACAAATTTAATTTTCCAATTCCTTCTATGGGAATTCCATCACCATTAGCTATAATCACTTTACCTAGAGCCGGTTTTATGTTGCTTAGAAGCTTAGAATTACTAATCATATGATGAGAAGCACCCGAGTCTACAACAAGTGTGCTACTAGGTTTATGGGAAAAGAGAGTGATACCGGATTGTTTTAAGGCAAAGGCTTTGATGAGAGCCTCCAAATCGCTTTTCCTCACATATTCACCGGAAACAGCCATGGCCACCTCTTCTTTTTGTGTGGACGTGCTTGCTTGTCCCGGTTCACTCACATCTTCATGAGAGAGGTTAGCTCCTGAATCTTTAAATTTTCTAGGCTTGAGGTGCGGATGGAGGGTCCAGCATTTGTCCTTGATGTGTCCCTTCCTATTACAATGATCACACACCCATGGCTTCTTCTCATCTTCCTTGTACGTTCCTTTGTTGGCCGAGATGAATTCTCCCTTTCTAAGGAGCCCAATGGAACCTTGCTCCTTTTGGATTCGAGAACACACATCATCAAGGCTTGGGAGCTTGTCCTCTCTTAGGATGTGTTTGATGAGATCATTGAAGGTTGGATTCGAAGTGAGGAGGAGACCAAACACCTTGTCTTGTTCACGCTTTTCATTTAGCACCTTTGGATCCATCGTGCTTGGCCTAAGCATCTCTAGTTTGGCCCATACCTTCCAAAGTGCTTGGTGAACTCCATATCTTCTTGGCTTAAGTCATTGATAGTTTTCTTGACTTAAAAAACACGGCCCAAGTTTGACACATTACCATAGACATTCTTGAGAGTTTCCCAAAGAGCCTTAGCGGTCTCACAATAGGAGTAAGCTTCAAGAATGGAAGGTTCAAGAGAGTTTTGGATGAGACCAAGCACCGTTTGATCTTCTTGGAACCACTTGGCTCCTTTGGTCGTGGCTTCTTCATCCTTCTCTCCATCGTTGATGTCTTCTTTTGGCGTTTTGTCCTCCAAAACGTGATTCCAAAGACCGCGACCACACAAGGCGGTCTTTGTGGTTCTAGACCACAACAAATAGTTTCCTCCTTTGAGGATTACGGGAATCACAATGGGTCTTGAAGCCCAAAGAAACCGAAGAGAAAAAAAAAAGAGCTATAAGGAATGTCCAATCAAATGAAGAGGAGAGATAAGGAGAGATTTAAGAAGCTTAGAGAATAGAAAATCAAGAATCAAGAATCGATTTTAACTTGCTCTGATACCATGTTAGTCTAGATAGAAGTTAATGACTTCATTAATTTTAAGTAAAGTTATACAAAGCTATCTTATAGTAAAGTAATGAGACAAAGAAGTATGAGTTTCATATTATACTTATACATTATTCAACACATATTGTCTTATAATACTAATACCTTATTCTAATAAGCATTAATACTAATATATTATATATATTGATAGTGACATGACATAGCGACATGACATATATACTACATATATACTAATACTAATATATTGATAGTGACATGACATAACGTTCATATTAACGTTGGAGAGGGTGGGACCACCGTACGAACCAAACTTGGACCAAGTAGCTTCTCTTCAATATATGTTGGAACATAGGATCCCATGTTGTAACGTATTCATCACTTGAATTATTCTTGATCAATAGAAAACACTCCAAATGAATGCAAGACTCACTAGGACCTAATGCAAACTAGCAAAAGCCTAATTTAGACCAAAACACTAAGAAAACTATGAAAAACACATGCATGAGACCTAAAATGCTAAGTTAAATGCATGCTAAAAGGGGTAAAATATGAGAATATCAGGTGTTATGAGTGGTTTTTGGAGCGATGTCGATGGTTGCGGCGGCGGCAGTTGCTGTTCCGGCGATTATGTGATTTGGATTGCGGTGGTTGTGTTGCTTGCGTTTTTTGGGAAATCGAGAAGAGATTTGGTTGTTGAAGCTCATAAGATCACAAGAGCTGTTGCTGCGATTTGTGCTGTTTTGAGTTATTTTGTTCGTATTAGAAAGGATTTTGATTTGATTTAGGTTTTTTTGGTTTCGGAGATGTTCATTTTTAATGATCAAACAACGGAGATGTTCATGAATCATTATCAATATTCTCTTTTTGAAATGAAATCGTGTCAACGAACTCAGTTTTGTTATTTACTTCACTATCTAATCATGAATATGTGTTTATATGACACTGATATTTAGGTGGTGGTGGTGGTGACGGGAGGAGGAAGATGGAGAGGCAAAGAGATTTACCGGAGGAAGATGAACGATGTGTATATATATATGTATAGGTGTGTGTATAGGTGTATGTCGGGTCGGGTCGGGTCATAACTCATAAGGTTGGTTTTTGATTGGATTGGGTTTTGTTCGGTTTAGGATTAGGTTTAGTCGGTTTGTAAACAATAACCAATAAAACCAACAATTATGGGTAAATATGTTTCGAACTTTCGGATTGGGGGATAATATGTTTTTAACTTTCAAATCAGGGGATCTAGGACGAGGTCGAAAGTTTGGGTGAATCTATTACTATATGATAGTTTTCAGGGGGAAATATGACGTTTTCCCTATTCTAAGCTGTCTAGACAGAACGATGGCAAATTCAGATTGGCATAATCGATTTCCAGACTGTGAAACTCACTTCCTAGAATTTGGGGAATCTGATCATAGACCACTAATCACCTTCATTGTTGATGCTCCACAAGAGAGAAGAGGAAGATTCATGTATGACGATCGTATGACTTCAAAGGATGGATTTTCTCAAGCTGTACATAGAGGTTGGGGTACTGACAGCAAGGGACATCCTTATTTCATCGTATCACATCCGTTCGAAGACACATCTCAAGACGGAAGCAAAAAAATATATGCAATGCAAAGGAAAAAATTTCATTATTACGACACCAACTAGATAAAGCTATAGCTACAAGATGTGCAACTAACTTCAAGAGAAGACAACTGAAGATGGATCTTCATCAACCTTATGAAGAAGAAGAAATCTATTGGAAAAGGAAAAGGAGAAACATGTGGCTCACTGAAGGAGATAGAAACACAAAGTTTTATCACGCTGTTGCAAAAACAAGGAAAATCCGTAATAGGCTAAATTCAATCCAAGATGAAGCAGGGGTTATTAAGCGAGGGGATTTGGCTATTGGAGAAGTTGCAGAGAAGTACTTCAACAATCTATTTGAGTCACAAGGAACAACAAATACGATCATGAGGAAGTTTATAAGGATTTCCCACAACGTGTATCCACCGAAACTAATGAAGACCTCACAAAGTCTGTTACACTAGAGGAAATCAGAGAAGTAGTCTTTTCGATTGGAGCACATAAGACACCAGTACCATATGGTTTTCCAGGAGCCTTTTATCAAAAATACTGGGAAGAAACACATCCAACTCTGTTCAAAGAAATACAAGATTTCTTCGACAATGGTTATCTAGATCAACGACACAATCATACAAACTTGTGTCTCATCCCAAAGATTTCCCCACCATCGATTATGGCGGATTTTCGGCCAATTGCATTATGTAATGTAAGTTACAAAATCATCTCGAAAATTCTCGTGAACAGATTAAAGAAGCATCTCAATGGGAATGTATTTGAGAGCCAGGCTACCTTTGTTCCTGGTCGTATGATAACAGACAACGTTATCATTGCACATGAGATTTATCATGCTCTTAAGGTTCGTTAGAGACAATCCAAATCATATATGGCTTTGAAAACGGATATCACCAAGGCTTACGATCGATTAGAATGTAGTTTTCTTGAAGAAACAATGAAGAGAATGGGTTTTGATCAGAAGTGGATTCATTGGATCATGACTTGCGTGTCTACAGTGAACTTATTGGTCTTAGTAAATGGCATTCCAATGGGTTTCATTCAACCAAAAAGAGGAATACGTCAAGGTGATCCCCTGATGACTAGAGCTTATTGGTCTTAGTAAATGGCAGAAGCCTTATCCCACCTGATGACTAGAGCAATGGTAGAAAGAAAAATTCAAGGTCTCAAAATTAGCAACCAAAGCCCGGCAGTGAACCACTTACTTTTTGCTGACGATTCAGTGTTCTTCTCCCTTGCAAATTTGAAATCAGGCAGAGCAATCAAGTACGTTCTCTCTCTCTATGAAGCTGCTTTTGGACAATCTGTCAACTTGAGAAAATCAGCTATAACATTCGGAAGTTGCATCAAAGATTGTGTTAAAACACAAATGCGAAGATTACTTGGGATCCATAATGAAGGTGGAGGAGGAAAGTATCTAAGAATACCTGAACATATTGGAAGAAACAAACCAGATATGTTTCAATATATTCTCGATAAGGTCAAAGCAAAGACACAAGGTTGGGATAAGAAATTTCTTTCTCATGGTGGCAAGGAAATCCTCCTCAAATCAGTTGCAACCTCGATGCCAGTTTACTCCATGAATGTTTTCAAACTTCCTAAAAGCATTTGCGAAGAAATCAATGGAATTATGGCTCGATTTTAGTGGGGTAAAGAAAATGATACAAAAGGGATGCACTGGTTTGCTTGGAAACGTTTAAGCATACCAAAAAAGAAGGTGGTTTGGGCTTCAAGGATTTCAAAAGTTTCAATTTGGCTCTATTAGGCAAACAAATTTGGAGAATACTACATTTTCCTAATTGTCTGATGGCTAAAGTTTTAAAAGAAAGATACTTTGCAGAGACAAACATTTTAACCACGGGAGAAGGGAAGAAGAGCTCCTACATTTGGAAATCTCTCCTACAGGGCAGAGAATTAGTGATGAAAGGACTGAGATTCAATATCGGAAACGGATCGACTATAAGTATGTGGATCGACCCTTGGTTACCTACAGCTCCACCTCATCCACCACGATCAATACACGCCGAAGTAGAGCACTATCTGGTCAAAGATATGATAACTGAGAATCGGGAATGGAATGAGGAAAAAATAAGAAGTTTAGTTGTTGTAGAGGATGCAAACCTAATAATGTCAATGAGAATTAAAGCTCGTGACATTAAAGATTTTATGGGCTGGCATTACCAAACCTCAGGTTTTTCACACAGTGAAATCTGCGTATTAGTTAGCTACACACTTGCTCATAGATCATATATGAATGTTCCAAACAAGCATTATTATTTTTAAATAATAATCGTAGATATTGAAGTAATTGATTATCACTTTACATTTTCATTGTAATGGAGGTGAAAATAAGAGAAACAATTAGTTGAGTTTCAAATAAAATATTAGGTTTACAATCTACAAGCAATTGTTTGGTTTATCAAAAACGAATAATAAAAGTTCCCGTAAATAAATTCATTGGAGATACTATTATAAAACTTAAAAAAACAAAATCCGCGCGGGTCATTTTCTAGTATCCTATAAAGTAAACAAACTTCTTATAGATTCATCGAAGATATTATTTTCATACATTATTTGTGAAGTGAATTTGGAGAAAATAATGACTTGTCATCTCCACAAATATTACTTTAAAAAAAAGATGACATGAGACATTTGTAAGGGAATTTTTTATTTTCAACTTTAATTAATCCTCTATAAAATCTGGAGCCACATAATTTTTCTTAACTAATTAAAACTAAAGACTAAAAAATTAAAAATGGTGTAGTTTTCAAAATAAAATCTCCTTTCAATTTATTTTTCCAAATTTTCTCTTTTTATATTTATGTTTCTTTTGAAAAAAAGATTTCACAAATTTTCATAGTCTACTCTGATAAACCATTAAGATAATTATTTAAATAAGATTAGTAAATAATATAAATTGTTTAATAAGACTCTCCTTTAATTAAATAATTAAAATATATATTTATAATTAAATTAGTGATTTTAAATAAAACTATTTATTCTAAAATTTTTTGTTTATCAAATAAACCATTTTTAAATATTATGTTTCCACCTAGTAAGATTTGTTTCTAGATCCACTCTTGACTATGTATAAAATAATAATTACCATATGACCAAAGTTCAAACATAATTAGGTAAATAATTTATTTTATGTGTTTTTCTTTTGACTATAAATTTATAAGAAATAAATGGAAAGATTATGTTTATTTTCAACTTTGACTTGAAATAAATCTTTTTACATATGTATGTCTCACTATATATATAAACAAAGAAAAACTCATCAACAAAAAAGTTAAAAAAAACATCATAAAAATGGTTATTATCATGAAAACTTTAGTCACATTTGTTTTCAGTGTCCTCTTCATCACATCTTCTGTTCATTGTCGTACGACAACGACTACAACTAGTACTCCAGGTATTGCTTTATTTTTATACCCAAATTTATAATTGCGAACATGATTTTTTTTTTATTGAATGTAGATGGTTTGATAATTTTTATTAATAAATAGGTTATGGAATAGAGATCAAGGATTCTGAATGCGTTCTAATTTCTGGAACAAAATTATGTAGTCGTGGAGTCAAAGCATGCAATGCATATTGTGATGCTAATGTTTTTGTTTATGGGACGTGTACTAGTGATGGCAGATGTTGTTGTCATACCTTCAAATGAGTAATTGAAAAGTGAGTTCGATAATGATGACATGGTTTCAAATTCTCCTCATTTGCGAGGACTGCTATTATCATTAATATTATTATTTTACAATTCACAAAAGATTAATCTAAGTATTAACTAATAGAATAAATAACACACAGTTTTCAGATACACTAAAATATTTCTTAAAAACTATCTAACTAATTGAATAAATGACACAAAATTTTCATAATTATAACATTACCGTTAGTTGTAAGATCTCCTAAGAATGTGAAAGGTTAAGATCAAAACTATTACAATAAAATAATAAATATAGATACTATCTATATATATAAAATAATATTTCTCACTTCTCATAAAAGCCATCTAAGCATCCACATCTATGCAACGCGCGAGTCATTTTCTAGTATCCAATAAACAAACGTCTTATAGATTCATCGAAGATATTCTTATCATAATATTTTCATACATTATTTGTGAAGTGAATTTGAAGAAAATAATGATGTGTCATCTCCACAAATATGACTTTAAAAAAATGATGACATGAGACATTTGTAAGAGAATTTTTTTTTTCATCTTTAATTAATCCTCTATAAAATCTGGAGCCACATAAGTTTTCTTAACTAATTAAAACTAAAGACTAAAAAATCTCCAAGCACATACATTTTCCTAAACTAATATTTTTAAAAAATTGTTTTCATATTAATATCATTTAAAAATGATATTTCACCTAAACTTTTAATAAAAAAAAAATCAAATGCATTATATTGATTAAAATTTTAAGTTCATTTTAAAATTTTAATTTCATTTAGAAATTCTAAAATATTAATTAGTTATCAATATTAATTTAGAATAAAATCATATTATTTAGTTGAAATTGAAATTTTGTTGTAAACATAATTCTATTTAACTTTTTAGAGTTATTAACCTAATATTAATTTAAAATATAATTACTTAATTATTTATTAAAATTTATAAATAATTTAATTATTTATTCAAATTTATAAATAATTTTTAATTATTTATTTCAATTTATAAATAATTTAATTATTTATTCAAATTTATAAATAATTTAATTATTTATTCAAATTTATAAATGAAACATTTTAACTAAACAATTCATGGCAAATTTTATTTTATTTATTTTGTAAATTTAGTTACTCCTTCTGGTTCCTCTCCAAATTTGGTGAAAAATATTTTTGATCTATAATCTCTCACAGAAAAAGGAATAAAAGAGAATTATGAACCAACTAATGGTGAAATGTTTTTAGGAATGAAGAAGAATTCATTGTTCATCTTCATTCTTTTCCTTTTCTAAGTCATTATTCGAAGCATTTTTTTGTTTTCATAATAATTTTCAGGGTGGTTAAACGACAATTCTCAAAACTACCACATTTTAAATTTTGTGTACCAAATTTAGCACAATTTTACCTTTAAAATGTCTATAAACTTTTCCTATTGGGGAAAATCTAAACACTAAATTGGAAAAAGGGAACCTAAATATAAAGTTTTAACTTTATTTCTATTTTTTTGGTACATATGTTTTTTCACAAAATAATTTGTGCTATTTTTGGAAATTTTAAGCTTAATGGTGCTAAGTTTGGAAAAACGTTTTGAAAAGATGATTTTTTAGGGTATTACTCTATTATATAACCAATATATTTATTACTTGATAGCAATAAATTTGATAATTAGATGATGGAAAACATAAACCTACGTATATTTTCTAGTAAATAGACAATACGAATATTGTGTAGATAAAAATGTAATTGGTTCTTAGAGTCTATGGAAAACACAATTTAAATTATAGTATTAATCTTTTTATTGATCACGTATGAGTAGATTAAGAGTTAAGACACTGTCAATTGACTTATGAACTCTAGTGAAATTTAATTTTATAGTTGGGAGTTGATTGGGGTTTCTAGGGAAGAATTTGAATATATAGTTTTTTTATGGATACGTAAATTCTAATAAATTTATATATTTATATTCTTCCCTAGAAACCCCAATCGACTAATCTATCTGCATTTCAACGTATTTGATATCCAAGCTATTATCTCCAAAGTTAATGGAATTTATATCTGCATGTGATAATATATAAAAATTACGGGAAATTTTTTTTTTATTTTAGATCTGTTCCATGTGATGTGATGTTGATGGCCTGATGGGAGAGAAGAATCTCTAAGCGGTTCAATAATCAACCAAGATTTCATTAATGGGACCTGAAATATGTTTTTTTCACTTGAATGTAATTTCACGGCTTTTATAAAGAGAGAGAAAATATGAAATATACTAAACCCTGAGGGGAAATATAAACCCTAAATCCTAAAAAATAGTAAACTATAAACCCTAAACCCAAAAAGGGACACTAAACCCTAAAGGAAAATACTAAACCCTAAACCCAATATGGGATACTAAACCCTAAAACTTTAATCATAAGGGGATACTAAAACCATAAAGGAGATACAAAATTTTAAGGAGAAATGCTAAACCTTAAACCCTAAACCTTAAAGTAGGAAAACCATAAAAACATATAACTTTAGTAATCTAAAGCCTAAATGGGTAATAACGAACTCAAACTGAATAACGTAAAGTATAACAACCATATAGAACATTTAACTATAGAAATATAAACCCTAAATGGATAATAGCGAACCCAAATTTTCTTGTGTTAGTCATGTTGGTTTGTTGTAACCGTGCTTGACTTTTATAAAATCTATAACACACAATTAGGTTGCGCATGTCAATTGTGAGCATAATCGAATGACCCTATGTATCCTTATATTACACGTACACGTATGCGGTTTAGGATTTATATTTCTATAATGTTTTATGTGATTGTCATACTCTACATTATTCAATTTGTATCCCCTTTATGGGTTAAGTATTCCCATTGGTATATAGAATTCCTTAGGGTTTAGTATCCCCGGAGGATTTTGTATGTTTCCTTCGGGTTTAGTATTTCCCCTTAAGGGTTTCATATCTCCCTTATGGGTTTAGTATCCCCTCGTTGGTATCTGGTATTCCTTATGGTTTAATATCCTTTTATGGCTAAGGGTTTATGGTTGAGGGTTTAGGGATTAGTATTTTCCTTAGAGTTTAGTATCTATTTTTGGGTTTAGGGTTTAAGTTTTGGGTTTGGATGTCCACGTTACTTTACGTTATTCCATTTCAGTTCGATATTTCTCATATTTGCTATTACCCATTTAGGATTTAGATTTCTATAGCTAAATATTTTATATGGTTGCCGTACTTTACGTTATTCATTTTGGGTTCGCTATTACCCATTTAGGGTTTAGATTTCTATAGTTGAATGTTCTATATGGTTGCCATATTTTACATTATTCAATTTGCGTTCCCTATTACCCATGTAGGGTCTAGATTTCTATAATTAAATGTTTTGTATGGTTGTCATACTTTTTGTTATTCATTGTGGGGTTTGCTATTACCCATTTAGGGTTTAGATTTCTATAGTTGAATGTTTAATATGGAGTCCATACTTTACGTTATATAAAGATACAGAGGGTCGTTCGACTATGCTCACAATTGATATGCGCAACCTAATTGTGTGTTATAGATTTTATAAAAGTCAAGCACGGTTACAACAAAACAACATAACTAACACAAGAAAATTTGGGTTCGCTATTATCCATTTATGGTTTATATTTATATAGTTAAATGTTCTATATGGTTGTCATACTTTACGTTATTCAATTTGAGTTCGTTATTTCCTATATTCGTTATTACCTAATTAGGCTTTAGATTTCTACAGTTATATATGTTTTTATGGTTGTCAGACTTTAGGGTTTAGGGTTTAACATTTCTCCTTAAAATTTGTATCTCCTTTATGGTTTTAGTATCCCCTTATGACTAAGGTTTTAGGGTTTAATATTTTTCTTTAGGGTTTAGTATCCCATATTGGGTTTAGGGTTTAGGGTTTAGTATTTTCTCTAAGGGTTTAGTCTCCCTTTTTGGGTTTAGGGTTTAGAGTTTACTTTTTTTAGGATTTAGGGTTTATATTTCCCCTCAGGGTTTAGTATATTTCATATTTTCTCTCTTTATAAAAGCCGTGAAATTACATTCAAGTGAAAAAACATATTTCAGGTCCCATTAATTAAATCTTGATTGATTATTGAACTGCTTAGAGATTCTTCTCTCCCACCAGGCCATCAACATCACATCACATGGAACAAATCTAAAATAAAAATTATTTTTTCCCGTAATTTTTATATATTATCACATGCAGATATAAATTCCATTAACTTTGGAGATAATAGCTTAGATATCAAATACGTTGAAATGCAGATAGATTAGTGGATTGGGGTTTCTGTGGAGGAATATGAATATATAAATTTTTTGGAATTTACTTATCCGTAAAAAAACTATATATTCAAATTCTTCCCTAGAAACCCCAATCAACTCCCAACTGTACAATTAAATTCCACTAGAAGTTCATAAGTAAATTGACAGTGTCTTAATCTACTCATACTTGATCAATAAAAATATTAATACTATAATTTAATTGCGTTTTCCGTAGACTCTAAGAACCAATTACATTTTTATCTACACAATATTCGTATTGTCTATTTGCTAGAAAATATACTTAGGTTTATGTTTTCAATCATCTAATCATCCAATTTATTGCTATCAAGTAATAAATATATTGGTTATATAATAGAGTAATACCCTAAAATCTTTTCAAAACTTTTTTCCAAACTTAGCACCATTAGCTTAAAATTTCCAAAAATAGCACAAATTATTTTGTGAAAAAACTTATGTACCAAAAAAAGAAATAAAGTTAAAACTTTATATTTAGGTTCTCCTTTTCCAATTTAGGGTTTAGATTTTCCCCAATAGGAAAATTTTTTAGACATTTTAAAGGTAAAATTTGTGCTAAATTTGGAACACAAAATTAAAAATGTAGTATTTTTGAGAATTGCCCTATGTAATAACCACCCCGAAAATTATTATGAAAACAAACAAATGCTTCGAATAATGACTAACAAAAGGAAAAGAATGAAGATGAACACTTAATTATTCTTCATTCCTAATTAAAATTCACCAGTAGTTGGTACATAATTCTCCTTTATTCCTTTTTCTGTGAGAGATTATAGATCAAAAATATTTTTCACCAAATTTGGAGAGGAACCAGAAGGAATAACTAAATTTACAAAATAAATAAAATAAAATTTGACACGAATTTTTTAGTTAAAATGATTCATTTATAAATTTGAATAAATAATTAAATTATTTATATATTTAAATAAATAATTAAATTATTTATAAATTTTAATAAATAATTAAATTAGTTATATTTTAAATTAATTTTAATAACACTAAAAAGTTAAATAGAAATATACATGAAAATTTTGATTTCAACTAAATAATATGATTTTATTCTAAATTAATATTGATAACTANGCTTCAAATAGATCATCGTCTTCATCGATTTCTTCACGCTCAACAAGCTGCATCTGGCTTGCTTCTTCAGCTTTATGATTCATATCAACGCCAAATGGAAGATTACCAGGAAAAAAAATTTGAACGGAGAAGAGATTGAGATCGAAGAAAGCAGAAGAAGAATCGTAGTAGAGAGAGAAACTTCTTTACCGAGTCGATTCTCCGATCAAATCGCGAAACGGAGAAGAGATTGAGATCGAAATCGGAGAATTTGAATGGAGAAGAGATTGAGATCGAAAAAGAGAGAGAGAGTTGAGAAGAAGAAATAATGAAATCGCGAAACAAAAAAAACACCCCTATTTTCGACAAACCAATACACACTTGACACGTCACACTAAGCATCGACCCTAAAAACTCGCATCGACTCTTACCAATATCTCATTTATTGATTTAATTTTAATCACTTTAATGCCTTAGCACCTCATTAAGCACTCCCGAGATGCTCTTAGTTCTCTAAGTGAAGAGTTCGATGCCTATAGTCTTTTTTTTTTTACATGTTTGTATATTTATCTGTTTTTTTTTTTCTTTTTTTAATATCCAATATTTTCTTATTGAGCTGTTTTGCTCTTCCTCCATGATTTTTTTACCCTTCCTTTTGATTGGTTGACCTCTTTCCTTTCTTTCATATTTTTATTAAAATTTCTTTCTTTCTTATTTTCTTTTCCAATTATACATTTTGACATATTAACTAAAGTCATTAAATTAGATCATACAACCTATGTTCTAATAAATTAATAAAAATACTTTTTAGTAAATCTATAAAATGATATGATTTCGTTGAAGCTTATAAAATATTTTAGAATCAACTTTTTATATAAACACTATTTTATTATAATGTATATTATTTATTTTAAATATGTTTTTCTTATATTTTCTCATATATGTAAAAATCAATAAAAATGGTTTTATTTACTAATTTAGTTTTTTCAAAACTCAAAATATATTATGTATTTTTTATTTTTGATACTTTTTATTGTATTAAAAATTTTATTTGTGCCCCATACAAAAATAGTTACTGGATCCGCCTCTGGTGGTGATTACATCAGTTATGACGACTCAAACGTTGAAGAAAACATGCAGCGTTCTCATGATTGTAGCTATATTTATGATGATATTTTCGGCACAAATTTCTGATTCAATGAATTTAGAAATGTGTGTGAAACATTATATTCCGAAACAGTGCATGAAAGTGGTGAAAAAACCTGATCCGACTATTTGTGAAGAAGCTTGCAAGAAGTTTTGCAACAAACAACTAACCGGCCATGAAGATTACCTCGTTCCTGCAAGGGAAGGCAGTACGTTTAGCAACCTCTTATGCAAACTTGCAGCTGGCTTATGTTAGTTTCAAATTATGAAAACTCACATTATTTTTCTGCACAACTAATATATAAAAAAATGTATGCTTGTGTCTGTTTGATTTTACTATATTAGTCGACATATTATGTACATGTGTGTGTGTTCACTGACTATGGTATATTGCTGTAAAAGGATAAGAAGATTAATCTTGTGGCGAGTTGTAAAAAAAAAAAAAAAAAAAAAAATCTTGTGGCGTTTTTAGATGCATGCAAGAAAATTAAAAAAAAAAAAAGTGCCAATAAGTCAATGCATGTAATATTCATCCTTTAAATGCTTACAGAACCGTAACACATTACACAACATATATCAAAATATGGTATAGTATTAGTTTGCAAACGAGGGCCGGCTAAGGGGCTTGCGACCTTATTTTTATATAAATTATTTCAGTCCTAAATTTTTTTTTAAAATTTTTAGGCTAGGGGTAAAGTGTAGATGTTTAGCTCGTGGCCACTCCGGTTCCTGTGCAAACCAACTGTTGATTATGATTCCTTTGTCGTTATGTCATCGCATTTACCCTGCTATGTGAAAAACCATATTTTTTCGGGAAAAATGAATTAATTGCTCTGCTCACATGGAAAGTGGAAAGCATACATTATAATCCACTACACACAAACCTTATATCTACATCATTGGGTTGTTTGTTATTTCTATCTCCTCTTTCCTGAGTAAAAAAGATGGATATTTTGCATAAATAAAGAAGATCACATAGACTTTCCTTGAGATACTTATTAAACTCTACTAATGCCGCAATTGAAATTGCAAAAGATGTTGGAACAAGAGACGATATGGTGGAACATACAACACGGAGTGAATAAGTGTGACTGATCCAGAACGGAATCCAAAAATTTCAGAAAGTTACCCAATCCGAAGTTTTATCAATTATGATCACTCTGTTACAAGACAATAACATGAACACAGGGTTACTTAAACACATGTGTGCTCTGTTTCTTGTTAACCACAAAGATTTGTGCTATGTATTGTTATCAGTGCTTTGGGGGCGGAACTTTAAAGTTCTCTATGTTGTGACTTGTGATGATGTATGTGTGTGATGAGGATAATAGGCTCGAAGATGTTTAGTAATATTTGTTGTTAAAGAGTCAGAGATTATTAAGATACTATAGTTTCAAGCCTGCTTCCAAGTCTTCATAATAAATTAAACACTAGTGAGGTCTGCATTGTTCCTCAGAACAACCTGATTACTACCCAATATAAAGCATACACCACACTGCTCTTCAAGAGCTTATTAAACAAGAAAACTCCCAAAAACCCAAAAGGAAATATCAATCGTTTTCCAGCAAATTATTGCAATTATCTATCAGTTTCACTCACAACAGCGCCGTGTGGCGGCCGCTGGCCCTACCGCAGAGAAGAGCGTTCTTCGGGATCAAGTATTCATCTCTGAGAGAAGTGGAGGTTGTGTAAACACGCATGTAGAACTGTTGTCCCAAGTATTGTCTTTCCCACGACTCTGATCTCAGGTTCCACATTCCTACGTTGTCCAGTGATATGTAAATCGCAGTCCATGATTTCGGATACACCTGCACAGATTCATCCAACACTCCACGTTTTACACAAACCCAGACTGAAGTTTTAAGGCCAACTGTGTTTTAAGATCAAAATCTAAAAGATTTAGATAAGTCTCACCTGAACAGTGCAGCGTGAGACTGCGTCGTTTAGATTGTAAGCTTTTCTACTGGCAGGACTCCACTTCCCAAGTTCCATTCTGATATTTAGACCAAGTCATATGGTTGGTCATCAATCAACATCTAGCAGAGGCACATAACTTTGGGCTTCCTTAAGGTCTATTTATTGGTTAGAGAATGCTAAATATTGCTTACCCTATGGGTATTTGTGGATGCAAATATGAACATTTGAGGTTCAAGAATAAAATAACTTAGAGAAGCCAAAGGAAAACAATTTGAAAGTAATACTTAACTTACCCAACAACGAAGAAAGAGTAACCATCAAGGTGCCAGCTCTGGACAATATCTTCCCAATTCTCAAAAACAACCTCCACAAAGGCTCTGTAATCAACCTGCATCACAGATGTGACAGGGAATAATCCTCCCTTTGTGGGCTGGTCAGATATGCTTCCAGGCTTGTATACACCGTCGATTTTGAAATAGTCCGCTAGTTTCAAAGGGGTGTCTGTTGGGTAAAATGATGCACTGTTCACGGCGTATCGTTGCTTGCCTTTGATCTGTCCAGCAGAGTTAGCAAGTCTGATCGTTCTGGTGATGTTTATCATACCATACTTGTATGAACCTTGTGGGTTGGGCCTTGGTCCGTTTGTTGTAAGGTTGGTCCTACAAAAGACAAAACAAAACCGCTCAGAAAATAGCTATGTTTGCATTGAGCAAACCAACAAAAACCAGCTAAAAATTTACATGAAGTGAAAAACTAAAAGTATCTCCGTAGCTGCCTTGGAGCCTATATAAGACATCTAAGGAGTTTCCCTCAACATTGATGACATGAGAATAACTGCAAGAGTCACTAAGATAAGGAATAAAACGATACCTGATAGCTCGAGCCTGGGCAAAAGACCAGCTCAACAGAGTTGGTGCATTTGGAATAGGTCCAGAAACAGGTCCAGCAGAATTGCTGTAACGAAGAACACCGGTAGTGGTGAGGATCTTCGAGGTAAACCTACTAGATACGACAACGTAATAATCTTTTGCAGGCTGGTCAGCTGTTACAAGGACCGAGTAAGATTGACCGAGGTGAACATCGAGCGAAGAGAAGACGTTCTGAAGGGTGTGTCTCCCTTCGACCTCAACCAGCTTCATCACATGGTTTTGGATTCTGAAGTTGAGGGAGTTCTGTAATCCAACATTTGATATCCTCAGCCTGTAAGTCTTACCTGCAGGGAAATCCACATCATAGCTTATCAACAACAGTCGAGAAAATGCCTCTAGGAACAAAAAAAGTGCGTCCCAAACCTGGTTCAATGTTGATGGTGGCACCGCTACTAAGGCCATTGATGAGAATTCCATCAGGTAAAGGAAGATTTCCACCATTATCGAGTTGTGCCCTCAAATCCTACAAAGGAGAGTTTACAAACATAACTAAAAAACGCGCAGATAATAGAGAAATCTACAGCATTGATTCTGACGGAAACCGAATCGCTCTTGAAAACCGTATGAGGAGAATCGGTTACCTTGTGGTTGGTTTTGTACCAGTCGCCGATGAGGACTGTGTAATCATCGGCAGGAGGAGGGAAAGGAACAGGGATCAATGGACGGCTGGAGATACGAATACCACCGAATCCGCCGGCGGCTTTGTGAAATCCGAGGGACGGGAAGTAATAGAAGCTTCCGATCTGATCCTTAACCTGGACGGCGTAGGTGTAGTTCTTCCCCGGCGGGATTGGGCAAGTCGTTCCGTACACTCCGTCTTGGAACGAGTTTTTCAGATTTTCAATCCCGCTCCTTTACAGAGAAAACAAATATACTTTTTAACAATTAGCCAAGTAATACATACACATAAAATATAAATTTAGACACACGAAACAATTTACAAATTATATGAAAAGACTAGCTAATGAATTATAAAAATGTGTCCCTTTCTTATGAACGCCTTTTAACCTTTACTAATGAAATTAATGTGATTGATAATCGCATGTCTAAACAAGAATTACAAAGGAAAACTAGTCACATTCGTTATCAGAAAAGAAGAAAGAAAAAAAAAAAAAAGGAAAAGGAGAGACATACCATGATATAAGGAAAGGTTCGTCGAGTTGGTTGAATACGTTAATGATGAGATTGTCATTGGTAACCGAGTAAATGTCCGGTCCTGGAAACTTCCCGTTGATCAATATACCCTACCGAAAATCAAATTAAAAGGGTAATTAAATTAACAAACTAAAATCCAATTAACAAAACCAAATATAATTTTTGGCGATGTTTAAGATCATAAATTGCACCTGTTGTTCAACTCCGAGGGGAGATATGTTGCCATATGTTACGTGCCATTCGAAGAATCTGTACGGATCCTCCGCAGCGACGCTGATTAGAAACAATAGACCGATTATCGTTGTGGCAGTGTTCATGCTTTTGACCTCCATTTTTATGTTTCACAAAGAAAGGAATCAGACTATCTCCTCGAATCGATTCTACATATGAAAAGACAGAGGAAATGTTATTTTTTTAATATATATATATGCGGTTGCGAGGACATACGTGAGAATCTTATAATACGTTAAATATTATAAAATTCTCACGTATGGTCATGCAACGGCCCCCATGCAACACAAAATAATAACTACTCGCATCATTATTCACGTAAATATGTTGAGATATATATGCACACAAACAATTTTCTTTTTCTAATATGCAAATAAATTTATCAAAATACACACATATTTCTTACTAATTCAAAATATTGTACTCAAATACATTAAATTAACATATCTTTATTTGTTTTATTAATTTGAAAAATCTATAAAGCTTTCCCAAAATAATAATTTCAAATCTATTTAAATAGACATGTATTTATATATATAATGAGAATCCTAAAGATGCTGAATTTTAGAAGTTATGATTTGATAACATCAAAATTTTGGTGGATTCTAGGAAAATATCTACAATTACCATACCTAATAACATTAAATTACAAAAAATGAAATCCCCTAATTAAATAAATAAATTACTCTATAAAAGACTTTAAATATAAGGTTGATTTTTTATTTTTATTTTTATTTTCGCATTTTCTAATCGCAGAAGTGACTAAAGTGCTCTTATTTATGAAAGAAAAGTAGCATGCTCAATTCAAATTGATTTTTATCAATGGGATTATTAGAATTCTTTTTTATAAATGGTTTTTGATTAAAATACATTAATCAACTATTTAGGATACAAAACTGGTCTGTAAAACGAAACAGTGGTGAATTAACCCACCATTAATTTTAAGAAGAAAAATAAATACAATCTTCCGATGAGCAAAAAAACAATGAGTGGTTAGTGACTTAGTGTTTTAGATATGCTTTTGAATTTCTTTGTTTTGACAAGTTAAATATCGATTGAATTTCCACAAAGTTCTCTCACATGAAAACAAATTTGTAGTATACAGAACTCCCTATTTTGGGCATTTCCTTTGAAGTGCTGAAGCCTTTTTTCACACACATAGATCAATTAATGGCATATGGATTTATATCTGCAAGCTATAGGATTTGCAGTACGAACGACTAATCATTGTTTTTCTTATATTCTCTCCGTTACGTAATAAATGATATTTTAGAGGTTTTATTTTGTTTTTAAATAAATGATGTTCTCACAAATCAAAGCAAAATTAAATAGTTTTTTATTGTTTTTGACTCTTTGTATTGTGCAGATTGTTTTTTTATTGGTTGAATTGTGTTTAAATGTACAATAAATGATGTTTTTAGTATAAAAAAAATAAAAATTAAATGAATTTTTAATCGGTGTGCAAAAACCTTAAACATCACTTAATATAGAACAGAGAGAATATATAACAATAAGTTATTTGAAGAACTAAAATAGCAAAGTACAGCTAAGTTCTACATAATTTATTTGATATATATATATATATCTTAAGACAGAGAAACAATAAACGGATATTTAAAAACAACTCCTAAAAATGGCTATTGTTAATTTGTTAGTTTCACTATATAAATCACCTAGACTAACCCAACATAACTCACCAAATCATCTTGTTCACAATTTTAAACAGGAAAAAAAAACTTATTTAGCTTTTCTGGTTATTAAACATACGTTATGGCGACTCAAACAATGAAGAAAACATGCAGCGTTCTCATGATTGTAGCTATATTTATGGTGATGTTTTTGGCACAAATTTCTCATTCGATCAATGAAGAAATGTGTGTCAAACATTGCATCCCGAATCAGTGCATGAAAGTTGCGAAAAAACCTGATCCGACTATTTGTAAAGAAGCTTGCAAAAAACTTTGCAAGAATCAGTTAACCGGTCATCAACGATACATCGTTCCCCCGAAGAAGGGTGGTGGCAGTACAGTAGGCAATGCCATATGCAAATTTTTTAAGAATGGCAAGTGCCCTTGATTTTTAGTTTCAAATTATGGAAACTCACATTATTTTTCTTAGTTTTCTGCACCACTAATATATAAAAAAATGTATGGCTGCGTATGTTTGATTTTACTATATTAGTCGACATATTTTTTTTTCCTTCTTGTAACTGTGTGTTCATTATTCCATCATGAAATAAATATTTCTTTACATTTTTTTTTTTGCATTTTAAAACAACCGTCTATGAATTACGATTGTAAAATGCTGATAGAATTCACGAACAAACATAATGTATTAGTAGAATGGTGGAATCATTAACTTTTTTGAATGGTGGAATCATTAAACAACAAAAACTTATGCAAAACCAGAGTTTCATGATTTCATTTGTTATTAACTTTTTTGAACAAGGTCATTTGTTATTAACTTTGCAGATAGGAATAAATAAACAAATAAAATATTTTGATTGGTTATTAGTGGAAAAAAATAACCAATCAAAGATATATTAATGAAACCCTGTTTTATGTTTTTAAACCCGATCAGGGAAATCTGATTGGTGTTAATGAAAGAGTTTAAAAGCCGTTTGGTTCGGGTTAGACGGAATCCCGCCGGTTCCCGCTTGATTTATTTAAAAAATTGAATTGAACCGTAAAGCAAGTTGGTATTATTTGAATGGAATTATAATTAATGATTAAAATAGAATATTGTTAGCTCCTTCTTCTCGTCGATGTCTCGTCGCCTTTCCGTCGGAGTCTCTCTCTCTCTCTCTCTCTCTCACTAATCTTCTTCGACGCTTCTCGGTAAGCAGCGAACTTTCCTCATTCAATTGCGTTGTGGATTTTTTCAATCGCATTTTTTAGGGATTCAGATCTTAATAAGTTTTTCCCGATCGATTGCGTTGTGGATTTCGTTCATGGACGATGTTTGTATCAGATTTGAGCATTCTCTGTTCATCTTCACCGTTTTTTGTTTCTGAATGGATTCATTTGTTCATTAGAATCACGAATCCGAATTTACCTGGGAGAATCTAGGCATAGTTTCTGTTGTAGTTCTGTTCTAATTTCTTAGATGATCAAGTTTGAAGTTCGCCTTTTTAAAGGTTGAAACACTGCTTAATCACGATCATAGATTGGGGAATCCTTAGAGTCTATAATCACTGAGATTTTTTAACCTAAGGTTTCTTCCAGATTGGGTTCTTTGATTTTGAGCTAATAATTGATTTTTGTCATCTGAGCTCTGAAGTTCGGATTGTTGAACAGAAAGAAGACTGAGAATCCTTATCCACATTTGCTCTCATGGTTTCTGTATATTGATGCATCACTGGTTTTGCTTCTCTTCAGCATCCTCTCGTTTCAAGAAAGTGGTTGATTGATGGAAACACCGATTGAAGAAGACGAAAGAAGCAAGATTGTTGTGTCAAGAGCCTCTTGTATGCAGTGGAGTCAGTGGCAATTACTCGATTCCATTTTACCAACCGGAGGCTTTGCTCATTCGTTCGGTCTCGAAGCAGCGGTTCAGACTCGGTTAGTTTCGTCTCCCAAAGATCTAGAAACCCATATCATTCATGTGTTGGATAACACAGCTAGCTTATTGCTTCCTTTTGTCTACTCTGCTCTCAAATCTCCTGATATAGAAACCTGGCACAAGCTCGATCAATTGCTTAACGCTACCTTAACCAACAAAGTCTCTTCAAAGGCATCGATTTCCCAAGGATCCGCGTTGTTTCGCGTTGCTGCTTCGGTTTTCACTGAGATCCCAAATCTGAAAATGATTAGAGACGCCTCTCTAGGCTCCAAAAACCTACATTTCCACCATGCCCCGATATTTGGGCTTATATGTGGCCTACTCGGCATGGATCCCGAGACTTCTCAGAGGGCCTATCTGTTTATCACGCTGAGAGATGTTGCATCGGCTGCTACGAGACTGAACTTAGTGGGACCAATGGGTGCTTCAGTGATGCAGCATCGCATTGCCATTGTAGCTGAAACAGTTTTAGAGAAATGGATGGATCGTGAAGCTAGTGAAGCGTGTCAGACATCTCCTTTGCTGGATGTTGTGCAAGGTTGCCACAGTTACTTGTTTTCCAGACTTTTCTGCTCGTGATGAAGAAGCATATGTGAATTTGGTTTAAAACCCGCAGCTCAACTGTCCTCATCACTTGTGCTTATGGTGCTCTAAAACATAGTGTATGATCACAATGTGCGATTACATTAGTGAAATTAAACCCTTGACCTGGCTTATTTGTTAGCTTGCAACTGTAGATATATTCTCATGAATCATGACTTTGAATTTAGGGAAGTTATAAAGGTTTTTTAAAGCCAGCCCGGCCCTGCCTGGTGCAATGAATTTTTTTAGAAAGAAACAAAAAATACAATCTTCCAATGAGCAGAAAAATCGAGTGGTTGGAGTCTCGGATATGCTTTTGAATTTCTTTGATTTGAAAAGTTAAATGTCTACTGAATATCCATGGAGTTCTTTCCCATGAAACCAAATTTGTAGTATACAGAATTATCATTTCCTTTGAAGTGCTGAAGCCTTTTTTCACACACATAGATCAATGGCATATGGATTTATATCTGCAAGCTATAGGATTTGCAGTACGAACGACTAATCATTGAATTCTTATAGCAATAAGTTATTTGGACAACTAATATAGCAAAGTACAGCTAATTTCTACATAACTTATTCTATACATACATATATATCGCTTAAGACAGAGAAACAATAAACGGATTAAAAATGGCTATTGTTAATTTGTTAGTTTCACTATATAAATCACCTAGACTAACCCAACATAACTCACCAAATCATCTTGTTCACAATTTTAAACAGGAACAAAAAAACTTATTTAGCATTTCTGGTTATTATGGCAACTCAAACGTTGAAGAAAACATGCAGCGTTCTCATGATTGTAGCTGTATTTACGATGATGTTTTCGGTACAAATTTCTCATTCAATCAATGTAGAAATGTGTGTCAAACATTCCATCCCGAATCAGTGCATGAAAATTGCGAAACCTGATCCAACTATTTGTGAAGAAGCTTGCAAAAAACTTTGCAATAATCAGCTAGCCGATCATGAAGAATACCTAGTTCCTGCAAAGGAAGGTAGTACGATAGGCAACGCCATATGCACATTTTTTAAGTCATGCGGTTGATTTTTTGTTTCAAACTATGGAACCTCACATTTTTTTCTGCACAACTAATATATAAAAAATGTATATGTGTGTCTATTTGATTTTACTGTATTAACTGATATGTTATGTACATTTGTTCATTGTTCTCATGGAATAAAATATTTATTTTCTTCATTTTAAAACAAGCTAGCGTCTATTGCTTATAACGAGCATTGCAATCTAACCGAACTAAATCAACCCAACACATATGAATTACGATTGTTAACAAACAAATTGTATTAATTAATAGAATGGCGGAATAACTTCATTGATATGAGACAATTCGTCTGACCGGCGAGACAAGTTTAAAGTTGTTATATCAATATGGAATATAAATTTATATATTTACATCATTTTCTACATCCACTTTTTTGTGCAACTATCTTATCCTACAGCTTTTTCTTTATTTAACTAACAAAAAAAAACATAGCTCGACAAAAACTTACTTTTCCTTTTTGTTCTTGATGAATCTTATAGGTTTAAAAGAATAGATGGATCCACAACCATCTCAGTAATTTAAAAATGGAAACCGTTTCAGATCCAGAGTAAATGAATATCATTCAACTCATCAAGTGTATCAACGTCGTCTTCAGTTTATCGTATGATGGCTAGAACCAATTTGATCCTCCCGGTCACGTACAATTCACCACCGCATTTTTATGAACATTTCGACAAAACCTTTTATGATCAAGTTTCACCATGCAACTTTATTCGGAAACCAAGTGGGCGTGGACTAGTAGTTTCTACTTGTGGAGGAATTTTCATGGTCTAGGCCAGGGATCGATTCTCCGCAAACACAGAATTATCTAACCACTCTTATTTGGCCAGTCGAAGATAATGCCACGCTGTAGGCCCATTTGAAAACTCGATGACTGGGCTAGTCGACGGTATCACTTATCCATGGGATTAGTCGGATGGTAACAACCCGGATTACCCCTCAAAAAATAAAAATAAAACTTTATTTGGTTCCCTTTCTTCGATTCATGTTTTTCTTTTCTCTGCAACTTACACCTTTATTCTTTTTCTTCTTTTTCTAAATTTTTTTTTTAATTATTATTATCGAAATGAAACCATCCTTGGCCTAAAATTCTTTTAATTTGGCCGCCAATTAAATGGTGCATAACGTTGTTATATTATAAGGTGATTTGTCTCTTGTTTCCTAAGTCATTTTTACCGATCTCAACATCTTGTACTTTGCCGAGCTCAAATCAATAAAACGATATTACGATCATATGTTTACTGTTTTGATCCTTGTGTGATTTTCATAATCAACATATATATATATTCAAAATAAATCAGCAAAATCTGATATATATATATATATATGTATGTATTGGTTGAAATGTTAAAGTAAAGTTATTTACAAACGAACAAAAGTGAAAAAGAAAGTAAAGATCGATCAGTTTGAAACTACAGTAAAACCTCTATAAATTAATAATATCGGGATTTTGAAAATTTATTATTTTATTAAAATATTAAATAATTGATAAATTAATAAATATTAATTTATGNTGTTTACTATTTTCTTCTACACTTACAAACAAAAGCATAATCAATTGGTAAGTATTTTTTTCATTATAATATTGTTTTATCTAGTATCAGTTTTTTTTAAATATAAAATAAACGTTAGCATGATTTGGGACGGTAATGGTTATTACTTTTTTATATATATATGAACTGAGACATTTTTTTTAGTATCGTCTATGACTTTATATCTTTAGGCACGGCTCTGAATGCATAGGTACTGAACATCAAAAATATTATTAACCTACATTGCAAAATCCGTTCCTAAAACACGATAATTCTATCAAGAACTAATTAATGAAATCTGAGAACGGCGTCCCCTGAATCAATTTCCTGCGAACATTCTCCTCCTTCGATCACCGTCACCGGCTTATCTCCTTCACCCTTACTATGACGAGGCAACTAAAATTTATAATAAAGTGAGAAACAAAACTAAAAATGTAGACAAGTCAAAAAAAGATCTACTTTTCTGGATCGTCGCTTTCCATAAATCGGTGTTTTACGATTTAGTCCCTGAGATCCCCTCCTCAAAAAGTGTGAACGACACGAAAATGATATATCCAGTGTTTTACGATTTAGTCCTTGACGCAAGTTAGAGCACCCGCATCCGTACCGATTTAATGGGTGTCTCAATATTAAAAAACTAAAAAAATTGAAAAAGCAAATGAGAGAGAAAACTGACCATCAAAAAAATGACCATAAAAAAAATGGCGCAACTAAATGACCATCATAAAAAACTACATCAACACATTCTTTGCTACCCATTATTATGTTCTTCCTAGCAACTAAACAGTCTAAACTGACCATCAAAAAAATGGTTGATAATCAACAAGATGCTTTCTCTGTTGACATGGCACCACCACCTAACCGTCACTTTGATTCCTTAGACGAAGATGGTCATTCCAGTCGAACTGGTAAACTATATACGTATAAATTTCAGAGAATCCGTCGAAATATTTTTTTTCTTTCTTTCTTTTGTTAAAGAATGTCGAATTTGGTAGCTTTGCAGGAATCAGAAAGCTAAAGTTTTGTTTTCTCTGTTTTTTCTTGACAGGAACACTATGGACAGCGAGCGCGCACATTACAACGGCGGTGATTGGTTCTGGAGTTCTTTCTCTGGCATGGGCAACTTCTCAGTTAGGTTGGGCTGGCGGAGCTGTGGCCATGCTATTGTTCTCGGCAATAAGTTATTACACTNCATTATTATGTTCTTCCTGGCAACTAAACAGTCTAAACTGACCATAAAAAAAATGGTTGATAATCAACAAGATGCTTTCTCTGTTGACATGGCACCACCACCTAACCGTGGCTTTGATTCCTTAGACGAAGATGGTCATTCCAGTCGAACTGGTAAACGATATACGTATAAATTTCAGAGAATCCGTCGATATATTTTTTTTCTTTCTTTCTTTTGTTAAAGAATGTCGAATTTGGTAGCTTTGCAGGAATCAGAAAGCTAAAGTTTTGTTTTCTCTGTTTTTTCTTGACAGGAACACTATGGACAGCGAGCGCGCACATTACAACGGCGGTGATTGGTTCTGGAGTTCTTTCTCTGGCATGGGCAACTTCTCAGTTAGGTTGGGCTGGCGGAGCTGTGGCCATGCTATTGTTCTCGGCAATAAGTTATTACACTTCTTGTTTCCTCGCCTCATGTTACCGCACTTCTGTTACGGGGAGGAGAAACTACACCTACATGGATGCCGTAAACAACATACTTGGTACGACCTACAAGGGTAACGAATAGCCTCGGTGTTGGTCAAAAATTTTTTTTTTTTTTTTTTCTGACCTTAGTCGCAAATCTTCGAATAATGATAGAAGTAGTAGTGATTTGTCTAACGTAATTTGGTAGTTTAATTTTTACTCAGGTGGAGTGAAGTTTAGGTTTTATGCTACCATTCAGTATGTTAACCTTTTCGGCGT
Organism: Eutrema heterophyllum; assembly: GCA_002933915.1. NCBI lineage: Eukaryota > Viridiplantae > Streptophyta > Magnoliopsida > Brassicales > Brassicaceae > Eutrema > Eutrema heterophyllum. The sequence continues at coordinate 527,222 of PKMM01034249.1, forward strand.
TGCTGTTGGTTACGGTCTTACCTGTGCGATAAGCATGAGGTGTGTATTCTTTCTTTCTCACTTTTCAATGGATGTTCTTGAGGCAATTAACAAGCAGTTACATAGTTTCGAATTTTGTGTGTTAGGTATTGCCTCATTTGGTTTCTAATCAAAATTTTGGGAAAAAAAAAAAAAAAAAAAACAGGGCACTGAAGAAATCGAATAAGATTCATACAAGTGGAGGGAAAAAGCCAGGTCGCATGAACATCAATCCATATATCATAACCTTTGGATTAGTGCAGATAATCGTCTCTCAAGTTCCACGATTCGACAATCTCTGGTGGATTTCCATCATCTCGGCCGTTATGCCCATTTTGTACTCATCCATTTGCATTAGCCTTGGGATAGCCAAAATCGTTGGTAGGTCAACTCGAAAAAGTTACGAGTCATAATTTAAGGGCGGGTATATGCTGCTATTATAGGAATCTAATGTTTTATTTGGTTGTTATGGACAGCAAATGGGAGCATCAAGGGAAGCTTGACAGGTGTAAGCAGAGGAGAAGGGGAAAAAGGACAGAAAATTTGTCGAATTTTGAAAGCTCTGGCAGAATTTGCTTTTGCCTACTCGTGCTCAAACGTGTTCTTTGAAATCGAGGTAAATGAACTCAAAAGATTTAAGTCTTTGTAGATTCTATGCCGTACTGGCATCAGTACTTACGATTTATGTCTGAAACAGGACACGTTGAAATCGCCCCCGTCCGAGGAGGAGACAATGAAGAAAGCATCGCTCGTGAGCGTTGGGCTAACGACGTTGTGTTTCATGTTGTGTGGATCAGTTGGTTATGCAGCTTTTGGGGACATGTCTCCGAACAATCTTTTAACCGGATTTGTGTTCTATAACCCGTATTGGTTAGTTGACCTTGCGAATGCTGCCGTTGTGGTACACCTTGTGCGTGAATACCAAGTCACTTGTCGACCAATCTTTGCCTTCATCGAGAAGCAAGCTTTGGTCTTGTTTCCTGCTAGCGATTTCATCGCAAGAGATATCAAAGTCAGCATCATGGGTTTTAAGCCCACAAGTTTTAATCGTTTCAGGTACCATTTTCTTAATTTGTCGATCATCCCTATTGTAGACATATACGATTGTGAACTGGCATGTTGTTTGGTTTCTAGGTTGATAAGCAGGACGGTGTTTGTGATCATAACCACCGTGACGTCAATGCTTTTTCCGTTCTTCAATGACGTTATTGGCCTGGTCGGAGGGCTCGGGTTTTGGCCGTTGACTGTGTATTTCCCGGTGGAAATGTATATCAAGCAGAAAAATATTCCAAAGTGGAGCACCAAGTGGGTTTGTCTTCAGCTCTTCAGTTTAGCTTGTTTGGTGGTGAGCATGGCCGCCGTGGCAGGTTCAGTCGCGGGGTTTGTTTTTGATGTCAAGCCTTACAAGCTTTTCGAAATCGATTACTGACAACTTCTCAGTCATGGTCAATTTTCGGTTAATTCTAAGGATCATATCTTCCTTTTTCCCTTGGGTCGTCCCATTGGACTCTTTTAACACCCACTATATGGTAAAGTTTGGCTCGGTTACATCTTCTTCTGTATTGTAATAATTCTCATATTTAAGTTTTTGTTTTATAGCCAATAATGGATGCTTTTACCACCCGGGTTTATTTATCTTGAACATCTCCATGAAATTTTAGTTTTTTTTTTATAAATCTCAAACCAGAGTAATTAGGCGAAAATACCATTTCGTATGGTTTCTTACTTTTCCTTGTTACATGCTGCCTGCTATCTTTAATATATTGAGATCAATACAGTCCTAAACCGAAAGAAGATACATAAACTGCAACCCATATTTTAGTAGTAGAACACTATTTAGGCCTTGAATGTTTGTGGTTTTTGAAATAGTTTTTGGTTTTTGTTTTTCAAAAAACTAATTTTTTATCCAATCAAGATTTTGGTCAAAGTGATTCCCTATTTTTTAGGGAAACTAGATTTTCCATAGATTTACCATTTCCTACATAAAAATTAGAATTTCTATTCCTTGAGTTTTTCCCCGTTAATTGCCAAAATTTTTTACATTTTTTTTTTGCAAATTTTTTGTGTTCTAATTTTAGATATCAACTTTTTCTATATAAGAGACAATTGCATACATACACTTCTCAACGCATGAACTTAGATCCCGAACGCGGTCAGAGATATGTATATAAACTAATCCATGGCCACGAGGAACAATGCTATAGCACAATTCGGATGTATCCACTGGTATACATTCATTTATGTGAAAAGCTTAAGGAGGATTATCATTTGAAGGAGATTAATAATGTGAGCATTCAGGAGAGCGTTGCAATTTTTCTCACCATATATATGTGCTCAAAATGGAACTCATAGGTTTGTTGCAAAAATATTTGGCCATTCACAAGAAACCATAGGCAGAAAATTCCATGAAGTGTTACATGCTCTCGAAAAAATGGCGGTTGATTTGCTTAGACATGGTCCATACGAGGTCACGCAACCTCATCCAAGGTTACTATCAGACAACAAGTATTACCCTCACTTTAAAGGGTTTATTGGTGCAATTGATGGAACACATGTTCGAGTCACGGTTGCGGAAAAAGATGCAGAAAAATATTGGAACAGAAAAAGTGATATAAGTATAAATGTTTTAGCTATATGCAATATGAACATGTTGTTTACATATGCATATATTGGTATCCCGGGATCAGCTCATGATGCAAAAGTTCTAACGCTAGCGATGGGCCTCATCAATTTCTGACCGCACCTTTTGAAAAGTATTATTTTGGAGATTCCGGTTATCCCCTTCGACCTGGATTCCTTACTCCATATCGAGGGGAAAGATATCATCCTAGCCAATATAATGGAGCTAGTTCGCCTAGTAGTTATACAGAAATGTTTAACAAACGACATTCTTCGCTACGATCTATCATAGAACGGACTTTTGGTGTGTGGAAGAAAAAATGGCGGGTTTTAAGAGAAAAGCCAAGGTACGCCATACATGTTCAACGTAAGGTTATTGCAGCAACGATGGCGCTACATAATTTTATTAGGTTATCAAAACTACGAGATGTTGGTTTTGATTCAAGTCATAGTATTGTGGTTGAAGAAAATTATGATTAAGATGAAGACGAATAAGACAATAACGCTCTGATGCAATACATGGAAGGGATTCGTGATAAAATTTCCAAAAATTTATGGAATTCACGATAATTGTAGTTTTTGTTTGTTGTTGTTTTTTTTGACGTATTGTTTTTCCCTTTTTTATAATAATTTTATGAAATAAATATTGCCTTTTTTATTGATAATTTTTTGTAGTAATTCTTATTTTTATAAATAATATTTTCTTATTAATTAATTTGTATATTTAACACTAAAAACAAAAACTATAAAAATAATTTTAAAAAAACAACGTATCTAATAAGTCCCGATTTTAAAATCCAAAAACTAAATAATTCACCATTCAAGTTTCTTAAAAACTAAAATCTACAGAAAAATCAAAAACCAAAAACTCAAAATCTAAAATCAAAAAGCCAAAAACTAAAAGCCAAAAACCAAAAACCAAAATCTAAAAACCATGCAAACATTCATGGCCTTAGTTATACTCATGGCCTTAGTTATACTCATCCAATCAAACCAAAATTAACCAACCCATATAAAAAAGCAGGCCCATTTTGTTTTCAGTTATTATGGTAGTGATTTCACTTACCAGGCTTTTTTTTTTTTTTTTTTTTGTTGTCTTGTCACGGGCTTATCTCCTTCACCCTAACTTGGGTCTACGCCCGAAAATCTGAGAAAGTCAACGCTTCGTTGAAGTTACCGAACGTTTTGTTTGAAATTAGGAGTCTTTGAAAGATCTCAAAGTACAACGCTAATTTTTTACCATATTAAGAAAGCATTTTCCTTTTTCCCGCCTTGATACGGTCACCGCGAAAAGCTTAAGACCGTGTTTGGGGGGAAAGAATATTTTTATACGGCTCTTTAGCTCTCAAACAGCAGCTAATAAAATTCTTTGCTTTAGCTTCTCTAAAAGTAAAATGGGCCTTTTTAAGTGGGCCTCAACTTATGTAATGAAATTTACTGCCATACCCTTCTTCCGGTTTTCCATTTCTAAAAGAATTTCAAAATACCCGGTCAAACGAGTTACTGAGTAAGGGGCAAATCAGTCATAACAAGATCAAAAGATGTCTGTCTTGGAGATCGCAAAGCTACCGTTTTCTGTTCACACTTTGTACAAAACACTTGTCTGCTACTTCTTCGCCTCTCTCTTCTCTCTCTATTTCAAAAAAGGTTTAGCTTTTCCTCTTTCTCTCTCCCTTCAAGAAGAAGAAGAAACCCAGAGATAAGAGAGATTCATCCGCTACTAAAATCCTGAAATCTCCAAATTAACCTTCGAATACTCCGAACTTACTCTGTCCATTGTACTCTCCGTAGATACTGGGCAGTATCCTTTAAGAGAGAGAGAAAGAGTGAAAACCCTAGGAGAGTTTGAATTTCGTAAAACCCTAGGAGACATACGGACCCTGCGAGAATCGAAAATGAAAACCCCAGAAGAACCCATCTTCTACTTGTTTCTGATTCTAGCTTCGAGCTTACTCTTCACGGCGACGGCTAAATCTACAATCGAGCCTTGCTCAAGCAACGACACTTGCAACTCCTTGCTCGGCTACACGCTCTACACCGACCTCAAAGTCTCAGAAGTCGCATCTCTCTTCCAAGTAGACCCAATCTCAGTCCTCCTCGCTAACGCCATCGACATCTCTTACCCAGACGTCGAGAACCACATCCTCCCCTCGAAGCTCTTCCTCAAAATCCCAATCACTTGCTCCTGCGTCGACGGGATCAGGAAATCCGTCTCCACCCACTACAAAACCCGACCTTCCGACACACTAGGATCGATTGCCGACTCCGTTTACGGCGGTCTGGTCTCCGCCGAGCAGATCCAGGAGGCTAACTCGGTTAATGACCCGTCGATTCTCGATGTTGGGACGAGTCTTGTTATCCCTCTTCCTTGCGCTTGTTTCAACGGCACCGACAATTCATTGCCGGCGGTTTATCTGTCGTACGTGGTGAGGGAAGTCGACACCTTGGCCGGAATAGCGAGGAGGTACACGACCACTATTACGGATTTGATGAATGTGAATGCCATGGGAGCTCCTGATGTTAGCTCCGGAGATATCCTCGCTGTTCCTTTGTCAGGTGAGGTTTACAATCTTTATCTTTTACTGAAATTGAATTTAAAAGTTCTATCTTTAGTGGTCTATATAATGGGAAGTAGTTTCTATTGTTAGTATTGTGTTGCCAAATTGGGATTTTTAATGTAGCTTTCTGGACTTGATTGTTTCTCTAATTGATGTCTGGTTGCTTTGTACATTGTGTGAGTTTTTGAGCCGCCAAACGTTTGCCTCTTTTTGGTATTTTATTGCTGAGTTTTCTGTTGGGTAGCAAACAATAACAGATGATTGATGTTTGGTTCTGTTTCTTCTTCACTTTCTCTCAGCTTGTTCTTCGAATTTCCCCAAATACGCTTCGGATTTCGGATTGATCGTTCCAAATGGCAGCTACGCTCTAGCTGCAGGCCACTGCGTGCAATGCAGCTGTGCCCTTGGGAGCCGCAGGTAATGATATCCAAGATTCCCTCTTTCTCTCAGGCTATGTTAATTGATATGACTAATCAATTCGTCTCTGATTGCATTTTTCTTCACTTGTGGTGTGTGTGTGATGTGATGCAGTTTGTATTGTGAGCCAGCTTCTTTAGCCGTCTCTTGCTCAAGTATGCAGTGTAGAAACAGCAACCTCATGCTCGGTAACATCACGGTGCAGCAGAGTAGCGCTGGCTGCAACGTTACAACCTGTGATTACAACGGTTTTGCCAACGGCACTATCTTGACCATGTGAGTAAAATGCATTCACATTTGTCTTCTCCTCTTATCGCATGACTACGTACTTTTAAACATTTCTTTCTCTTCCATTTCTCAGGCTATCTAGGTCTCTTCAACCACGATGCCCCGGTAAGTTCTTTCTAAACAATATTCTGTTTCATAGAAGAAGAACCAACTGCTATAATCGTCCGGTCTAATGTAATTGCAATGGGTAAAAATGCAGGACCTCAACAATTTGCACCGCTTCTAGCTCCACCGGATACTCTTCCTAAGGATATAATGTATGCACCAGCGCCTTCACCGGAATTTGATGGTCCCGGATCCATAGCAGCGTCACCAAGATCATCTGTGCTTCCTTCTAGCGGTGGTTCCTTCCCAGGTAACCCCGCTAATGGTCCAGCCGGAAGCATCTCAACTGCTGCTGCTTCCTCCATTAGCTACTTCTTTATCACATTTCTCATCTCCGTTTCTTCATTCTCTTTAGTTTTCTCATCTTGATTCAACAATTGTTTTATTTTCCGCGCATTAAAACTCCTTTTTCTTTGTGAAATTCCTGATGAGTAAAACTGGACATACTCTGATTATTTTGAAGTTGCGTATCTCACAAAAACTTTTAGTTAACTAAGATGATTGATTCATCTCATCAATTACATCTGATCTGCCAAAACCTTTCTGTAACCTTGGAAAGTGGAAAAAGCAAAAGCATATTCAATATACAGGGAAAGACTGATTTTGTCTCCGTTATCACATACGTGTCCTCAAATCTCAACTTGAGTAGCTTTAGTCACCTGACCTTCCTTTGATTTCATCTCCGGTTCTCCGGCTAACCCTTTACCGGCTTCTACCGGTTTAACCGGACTCTTAACCGGAAGTCCTTTGCTAATTTCGTCATCATCCGTCATTCTCTTGTCTTTGCCTTTACCCCATACAACTGTGTATAGGCCCACGATTATAAACATGGTTCCAATCACACTGAAAAAATTAGTAGAAAACAATTTATTAATTGGGTCCAAAAATTAACTAATATTGAGTTTAGAACGAAATAAATGTGAAAAAATACCTTCCGAGATGAATACTTTCAGACAAGACAACAGCACCAAGAGCTGCAGTTATAACGACACAAAGAGGATTAAATGTCGCAACGAAAACTGGTCCTCTTTCTCTCATCACTACTCCTTGCACGTAATAAGCCACTCCCGAACAAATCACCCCCTAATCACAATTTAATTTAGTTAATTAATCCTTTCGATACAAAACTAAATTAAATTAATGGAGACTTACGGAGTAAGCGGCGGCGAAGAGATTGGAGTCGAAGCCGATTTTCCAAGCGCTCAGGTCACGTACCGTTACCAGTGAGACGGCCGTTCCTTCTAACGTTCCCATTAAACATATTAACGCCGTTAATGACAGCTCAGCTGGGTACTTCTTCAGTGTAAACGACTGCGTTTTAATGTAATTAGACAAAACCGTTAGTATTTTGTTTTCCACGTTTAATGAGTAAACCGGATATTTTATGTTAAATTGGTACTCACTTGTAGAATAAAGAAACCGGCCCAACCAAAAGTTCTTCCCAACAACATAAGTGTTCCCGGAATCCAGTGTTTGTCCAAAGCCGCCGCTGTTGCACCACCGTGGGAACCTCCTGCACCGTCACCGCCTCCTCCGCCACCGCCGAACTTTATAAAGTCAACGATTGGACCTTTGTAGAGAGTCATGAGAAGTGCTCCGGAGACTGTGATCACTGTCCCGACAACTTTGGCTATGCTTCGTACTTTCTTGAAGTTCACGCTCTCTAATCTGAATTTTTTTTTTTAGAATTACAAATTCGTTAAACGAGCTTATGTCTTAAAATTATATTAAATTTACATGTGCATGAGAAAACAGTCATGTTCTATATATTCCCCTATAGACTTATAATGACATGCATGCATCTTACGTAAGTAGAAGTGACGATCTCACAAAGTATATTTCTTTTGGTGTTTATTAATTAATTATTCAACTGGTATCATGTTCCACGAACATACTAACGGTATTTTCCTATGATTCCATTAATAATCTTGTTCCCACGGTGTGGGAAAGTCAAAAAAAAAAAAATCGCAAAATAAGAATCAAAGTTAATTAATATGCCAACAGTAAAATAATATTGTTAATTACGTTGATAAGTTGATAAGAAAGAGTTTGATTTTCTGATAGAATCAATATGAATCTAAGCACGAAATATTTGATGAATTTATTTATAAGTATAAGAAAAGAAAAAAATGTAAACCTGAAAATAATGGCCAAGACGAAGGTGATGGCGGGAAGGACATTAGCGGTAGCAGAAGCGAAAGTTGCTGACGTGTAAGTCATCCCTACGTAGTAGAGATTCTGATCCAGCACCGGCCTGTCATTTTGTTAACACTCGTTTAATTAACTTTTGTTTAATTGTCACTACTAATATTTTCATTATATAAGACCTTCAAAACAAAACAAAAAAAGATTGCTCTTATATTTATTTTATTTTTTTGTGAATGGAATATGAGACTAAGAGACGAGTATTACTCGATAAATCCGAGCAGCGCAATTTGGAGGAATATTCGGAACGTCATCTTCGGCCTTGTTTTCCTGCATAATCATACTAACACAAATTACTTACGTTAATTAAATTATGGAAAAACAAGTTAAACTCTTATGTACACCTACGGTTTTTCTAAAATAATTATTAAAAAAAACTAGCTACGGTCAATCATGAATTTTGATTTCATTTAATTCTCTTGAGTTTTACGTTAAATTAATAGCAATCTGTGATGTACAACACACACACACATACAATAACCAAGCATTATATATAGAGATTCTTAATTCAGTTTAGGAATAAAAAAGAAAAAAAGAAAGTTATGATAAAGAACCATATATACCTTTCATGAAAAAGAGCGAACGGGGCGATGACAACGGTGGCGATTGCATGGCGATAAACGGCTAGGATGTAATGGTTCATGCCATGCTTAAGAGAGACCATGGTGATTATGTACATACCGGCATAACCAAATTGCATAGATATCATTGCTAAGTATGGTTTCACTCTATTCATTAACCCTCCCCACATTTTCTCACTCTCCATTTGATCTCTCTTTCTCTCTCTAGGTTTCTCTTTCTTGTTTGTATTTGATGTATTCAAGTGTACTTAGTTATGACTGTGAATGATTACACTACAAGAGCGTACTTGCTTATATAGCCAAATCGGGCCGGCTGACACAAAAGGCAATATACGAGTGCATATTTACAGCCATTTGTTATTTCGGCATTTTTTTTAATTATAGATTTTTAATAGTTATCAAATAAGTATCCATTATATATATATATATATGTGTGTGTGTGTGGCTAACAATAGTCTTGTTCTACATAATCAAACCGGATTAGGTCGTAAGTTTCGTTGGTTACATTACATACCTATTTTAATATATTTATTGGACTACTGGTTGTGAATACTTGCGTGAGAAGAATAGTGTTGCATTTTTATTGGAATAAATCTGTTGATAATTAAGATGACTGGATTATTGATCTAAGATCACTAATGAGAATGTTTTCGTCAAGGTAGTATTAATATATTGATAACGAACACATAAAGTATCGAACCAATAAAAAGTATGTAATGTAGCAATATATACCAAAGCATATTTAGACTTTTACGTCCAAGCCGAACCATATATATCCGTAAGTTATAAGCAAATAGTTTTGAAGAAGTAAAAAGCATGCACTTACATTATATATTTGTATATATACCATATTCCACTTGAAGACGTCATTCATTTTTTATCCACTTATCAGCACACTTGTCGAATCTACAAAAAAGAGAAATTAGTATCAACCTGAATATTCACGAAACTATTCATCTCTATCTCTTGTTTTTATGATCATAACATTATGCAATTTTCTTCATTTACAATGACTTAGTAACGTGGGTGTTTATCATTTTTGCAGCATCAACAAATTTCAATAAGAAATATACGTCTATCTGTATATAAGAAAATCGTAATAAATTAATGATACTAGAATTGACGGGACACATGGCTCTTTCAATTTCAAACAATTTATTAATATTTTCCGGGACTACGAAGAATTCATTTTTGCACGATCGAAAATGATCCGTTACGTGAATGATCCGTTGTGTCGTGTGAATGATCACCCAAAAATATTGAATTTTAACCGAAGAGATGGCTGATTTAATATTATATTTTAATATAATGTAGAAACGAATGATGGTTAGGTTTAGTGGCTTAAAAAAAATGCGTGCATAATCTTATTCATCTTGTCGCCGGTAATAGATAGTGAACATTGTGGTGGTTTGAAGAGTGGACACCATCTCATCCAAAGATAATAAATTCCATTATTTTCTCTAATTTTATCCAAAAAAATCTATAAGCTAAGCTATAGTTTGTTCGTACCGCATTTAGAGAAGAAGTACATGTAAGTGCACAGGTGAATATAAACGTAACCATTAAGATCACAAAGGCTATATATCAACGTACGGTAATCAATTTTTATTTTTATAATTTAGGTATAGTAATTATAGTTTTAATAAATTATTGGATAAATCCATAATAGTATGTATTTTAACAATTCTACTAATTAATTAACGGTAAACTGATTTCCATTTATTTTTTCATATAGTTTTATAAGTTATTTGAGAATCAGTTATCAATTAGAAATCATTATAGAGAATAATTTCACGTATATAAAATAATCAAGAAAAAAAAGTAGTCTATCTGCAATATATATAGATGATGTTTGCATATTAATTAGTAGGAGTAAATTGAGCCACGTTTTGTCCGGAAATCAATAGTACTATAAAAAAAAGTCATAAAAAACCTAACTTAGTGAAGCAAAAGCGAAATAGATGTGCTTTTTGTGATACATTTTGTTGTGATTCGTCCCATGAAACGACAAGCGTGGTTAGGTCCTTCTAATGCGACGCGGCTACTAGTGCTCTTCCTTTCGTCATCACTAAGGCTGCCTGCTTTTGTTTCTCCATTTTACATTAATTCATTTATATTAAGATTCGTATATCGTTATAATTAAGATTGGTTTCTAGGTTCCTTCAAATATTATAAACAAACTTATACGCATGCATGCATGCAAAATATATATAAATTCAGATATCAGTTTTATGCATAATTGTTTTAGAAAATCAAGGTTCTTACATCATAAGACAATTAACTTTTAAGGTAAAAGATTTAGAAGAACTTTTAAAGAGGTGAAATCAGGTAAAAGAGTGAACAAATCAAATAAATGAGTGAAAATCACACAGCCTAAACCATGTAGCTAGAAAGAGTCTTAATTTAGATCATGTCGGAGACTTTGGTAGTTAACGAGAATTTGTTGTCGATGAAAATGTGTGTGTGTGAGTGCTCGATGAGTGTCTTCTAAATAATAGGTTACGTTTGAGAAAGTTCACATCTACATATGACAAACTATATCTGTAAGTATATAAAGAAGAATAAAACATAACGTAAAAGGGACTACATTGTATGTTCTCTTGTTTAGCCTAATTAAGCATGGGATCAATCTTCCACGTTACTAGATGCTTGTTTTTGTTATGCTCCCTCTCAATCGACGAAATTTTATTCGAAACATATCTTATCTATCGCTTGATGCGACCTATCATCACTAAATATATATACGGGCATCGACAAGCATTTCACATTTATTCTAAAGTTTGATTTTGCATGTGTTACCATTGAAGGAGTTTACAAAATCATATGTGCCATTTCAATTCTCATTAACCGTTCATTCCAAAGATCTTGTCTCAATTCTCATAAATTGGCTTATGTAATTGGTGAGCACTTTTGCTACTCTTAATTTTAATGCAAGAAAATTTTTTTTTTTTTTAAATATCTAGATTAAAAATACTTGATTTTTGCTACCCTTCTATAAAACCAAAAATCATTTTTTCACAATGTTTACGGTTAAAACATTTCTACCAAAACTTGCGACAATTTTGTTTACATGAAACCAAAAGGTATAAAATAAGGTCATCAGCAATAAAATGTTTGTTGATTTGGCGATAAGTTTTGGAAAATAAAATATCAAATGTGGTATTTTTGAAAGTGGTCCCATATATAAAACTATTTATGATTTCATTTTAATTACAGTTAACTATTTCATGCATGTCCACGGCTCTGTTTTCGGAGAAATTTCGTTTTCCGTCGGCTTATTTCTGGAAAAATTTCGACCCTTGTCGGTTTTGTGTAATAAATGGCTTAAAATATATTAAAAAAAAATCCTTAGATGACAAAAAAAACTACTCCATGCATGTCCTATATTTGACATCGATTTCTCTAACATGATATCTTATTTTTACTAACACTAACATTTTATTTATCAGTTGAGAAAAAAAAAAAAAATTATAAGTAGCATCTCGTACTTATAGCTAGCTTACAAAATGAATCATGCGATATATCTGAATTTCAATCTAAGTTTTACAATCCTCCAATGTTGAAAGTTACTCTAACATGTTCATAAGTTTTTGTTAACCTAAAATCTTTACGAAAACAAGAAATCATTTAAAGAATCGAGACTCCTAAATATATGAGAGTAAGTAATAGCTAAAAAAAACAAATTGTACAAGGTTTCGACTTGCTATGCCAATAGGCAACGATATGAGTATCGAGAATAAACTCCTTTCCTAATAATGCGGCTCATTATTTTTCTGCGAATTTATAGTTATTAATACATATGCTTTGTGAGTTTTGCGTCACAAACAGTGATGACGTGGTATGAAACCCATTACCAGCCAGTGGGGGTTTTGTTTTGTTTTTCTCATTGGGAGTGGAATCTTATCACATAATCATAATGAGCAAGTAACTAAGTACTGTTTGCTATGATACATTTCTACGGTTTTAAATAGCACATTTGAACAGGATGTCAAAAAAAATATATCACATTTCAACATTCTAAGCCAAGCATTTCTATATGGTATTGTTTTTAAAAAAAATGTATTGCTTTATTTAGTATTTTAAAATTAGTTCAGGTTCTAGAGTTGTATTTTGTTTTTCTTTTTTTTTGGTCAATATAACGCTAAATATGGTAATTAATAAAATCTTCACCCAAAGAATTAAAATGTTAAGCTGATTTGTTGTGTTTAAATTTTAAAAGTTTTATAATTAATTATCAGTACTGTTATGTTTGCTATCAAATAAATTATTGTTGCTAACTTAAAAGAGTAATAATAATATTTTTAACAACTGAAAAAGAGGAATAAATTAACAATAATAGTTGACAAAAAAAAAGAATAATAACTAGTTGCATTGCATGTTATGTCGCTATAGTTCAAGTCTCGTTCATAGTCTTGATAAATTTGACCGAGCTTGAAGAAAATCGTTATCAGATTAATTAGATGAGCATTACAAAAGTAGATATTAGGGAGATCAGATAAGTGAATTGCAAAACATATATTATATGTATTTTTGGAAGTAATTAATGGTAATGGTAAGTGTGAGGTTCGTACGATGACGTACGAAAGAAAGAGATTAGGCAAAAATGAAAAGAAATTTAGAGTTGGATTCATGCTTGGACTCCATCTTCCATAACTTGGGCTAATGGATTACACCTCTTCTTTTTGTATTTTAATTATAATATATATTCCAGATTCTATTATTTCTCAGAGCATAAACTTAATACTCTTTTTTTGTTGGTTATTAAAGATAGATCCATTAAAAAAAAAAAACCAATTGTATAGGTAAGCAAGATGATATTAGCAAAACAACAGTAAAATAATTGTGAAAAAAAGAGAGAGGAATATACATAGTTTACCTTAACTAGGCAATTGAAAATTCATTTAGAAACGTTATGTTGTCTACAATCTACTGGTGAGTTCTTAGATGACCTAACCAAATGGTTTTGGCTTTACCATTATTAATAAATAAATACTAACTGTTCCCACACATGAAAGAAAAGGACATGACATTACAGATATGATAAAATATCCGTCTTCTTTGCAAGTATACGTCACCCAATTATATTTTATTTTAATTTTGATTTATTAGCACCATGATGATTGCTGATAATCAAAAAAATTGTAAACATTCAAAATTTGGATACTAGAATGACCCCAAAATGCCTGAAAAAAAAAAAAGGAGAGCTTTGGTACATTGCGTCACAGAACTGTAATTTTTTTCCTACTCCAACAGAGATCAATTAAACACAAAGTGATCTGTGCACAAACTCAGTGATCTCTAACTATCGATAGTAGTAAAGTTTCAACAGAAAATATAAATGAAAAGGCGTTCTTTTAATTTTAACCAATTGACTCTACAATCTTGAGCTTATCCCTGTTTTCAAGGTGGGGATGTGAGATGTTACTATATATATCAAGTATCCTTCAAGCCCAAGTTTTTAGATGAGTTTCTTCTTGTGGAAATATCGCTTCAGGTACCATATCTGTGTACCCGCAACCAAAAGGCAAACTCCGAGTGACATAATACTGAGCCAAGCCACTCTTGAGTTGGTTCCTTCACTCACTTCTCGCATCTCGGCTTCCCTGTATCAAAATTTTGCCTTTTATCACTATGTTCTTGTCCCAATCCACACCCAATTTGATTCCCAGACTTCAAAGAATCGCAACAAGGCAAAAGACATGTACCTGTTTTTTATATAATTTATGTTCTCACGAATCGCCTGCACTAACCCATCAAGTCTCCTCAACTGAAGCTCAACACCCTGCACATACACATTCATAACAATGGAGTTATCACAAGAAAAGAGAAAGACGCTTAGTTAGACAGGAGAAGAAGACGAGATGTAACTTGCCTCAATTTTATCCTTTTTCGCAACAGAGTCCCAATCTTTGGCTGCAATACCAATCTTCCAATCAATCCCAAGGGTTAGTGGATTGGGTTGTGGATGACTGGAATCAATCCAGAAGCAAGCCAAGTAGTTCCCCGTTTCCTGAGTTGTGAACGCAAACTGTCCATGTGTCACATTTTCTTGGTGATGAAGGTTGTTCCCATAAGGAGATGTTACCTATCAAAAGTAATCAGAGAAGATTCAAGACACCATAAAACTCTTACAAACGACAGCTTCTACATGAACCACATTAACATGCAAACAAATATGCATCCTTAGAAACAAATCCGATTCTCCTGAACTTCGAAAGAAGTCATCACCATAGAGCACAAAACATCAAATTTCGATTAAACCTGTCAATTTTATGCATCCTTCCATCATTTGCTTAATGCATTAAAAGAAAATTAACAGCTTTATAAGAAACTTCACATGATTGCTCTCTCAACAACACAAATCAATAATGAGTAAGACACTCAAAAGCTTTTTGATCCGTACCAAATCACCGACAGAGAATTCACAACTTGATAAAGCACAATCGAATACACAGAAGTTCGATTCTTCAACCCAGAAAAACAATCAGAACCCTAGCGCGAGACTAACAGAGACCTAAAATCGAAACAAAAAACCCGCAGCACTCTGAGGCAATCAATCTCCTCGATTTATATTCAATTTTGCAGCGATTCAAGCACAATCGAAACCATACCTTAGAAGAAACAGCCGGTGTGTTTTCAGGATTATGCTCATCGACGACATAGTAATCAGCCAAGACGACAACTTTGCTCTGTATCTCCTCGGAGATGCACTTCGTCCCTCCCGCCGCCGGAATCGTCAACCATATAGCTTCGCCGTAATTAATAGTCAACAAGAACAAAACCACCGCCAAAATCCGCGAAACAGCGACAATTCCTCTAATCGCCATCGGAGAGCTACGACGGTCTCTTCTTCTCTTTTTCGCCCCAAGTCCAAGCCAGAGGAAAGGTCAAAGTCTCCAAAACCAAACCAAACAAAGACAAAGGAGACCACGCGCGCGCGCGAGTGTGTAATGTTTAATAGGATGATGGAGTTTGGTGACTTGCTTCAACGTAAGATCATCCAATCAGATTCTGAATAAAGGTCCACGTGGCGTATCTTTAACGGAGGTGGCGCGTCAACGTTTGATCTTACCTTCTGGATGAGGTAGCGGGTTTCGTTTAGCGGCCTAACACAATTTCTAGTTTTTTTGTTGTTGTTTTCTTCTCAAAGCGAAATTGCATTTATTCACCATATAAGTTTTTAGTTTTTTTTTATTTTTTTATGTAATTCGGAAGTAATCACAAGCCTTCGGACCCAGACTAATCTCCTTTATGCCCAACTTTTTTTTCGCGCAGTTGCGGGTTGGGTGGTCAAGTGGATTCGAACCCATGATTCTCCCTTTTGAAAATTATCATTGGATCAAAGCCACTTGGTTAAGTTTGTGCCGTCAAGGATTCGACAATAAAGGTATAACATTAAATGAAAAAAAAATTTGTGACGGTGAGTTAGGATAAGAGGCCGAGACAATTATTGAGTTACTATCATTTAAATCACAAATTGTGTATAAAAAACATTGCTCCGCTTTGAAACCCTAAATTATTTCATAAAAACAAGTTTCTCATAGATAGAGAGCATATTACACTTACCATGTATTACCACTAAGATATAACCTCTTTTTTTTTGTCAACCAGGTTTATATTTATATGTTAAATTGTTTTTCTTAGTTTTAGGAAGATATAAATTTTAGTTTTTTATTAAGATTATCTAGTTTTTCTAAATTCAAACATAAAACAAAAGAAGGAGTTAAAATATATTTCGTAGGATGAAAACTAAAATTTTAACAAATAAAGTCAAGCGCAAATGTTAAACATTTGACAATAATCTGGCCTGCCTACTGACTGACAGACGCTGGTTTTAAATTGGACCCACGAATATTTATTTGGCCCATAAAAATTCATAAATTTGGGCTTGCAATGCCGTCCCAGCTATTATTTTTTCTACTTTATCATTTGTCAACGATCTTTTTTTTTCTTTTCTTCTGAACCATCTTTCTTGTTTCTACGCCTGGTTGTGTAACGATCTTTTATAAAATACTGTAAATACCGAAAGAGAAGAATTATTTATTTTTGTTACAGATAACAAATATGTATGAGTCATTTTTTGACGGAACAAATATATGTATGAGGTCTATCATTTTTTATGCCCCCACCTCAATTTTAACTTTTTCAAAACCGACTAAATCATAGATCTGAAGATACCCAAAAAAAAAAAAAAAAGGATTTGGTGGTTGAAACTAGTTCACTGGATCCATTATACATGGTTGAACCTTCAACGTACATATTTAATGAAAAAATAAATATAACACCTTGAATGTAGACCGCTTCGTCTTCCTCGAAATTTCCTTGCCATAATATAATATTGTAATCCTTCTTATTAATATATACACAAATAAAATGTAAAACTTATTGATGTTGAGATTGTATCGTATTGATCTCGTTAAGTCCTTGTTGGGAATTAGTACGGAAGCAGTACAGTCCCAGTTAATTCATTCAGGATATTGGGTTTTTCCATTCAACAAGATACCATTTGTTTTACGGGAAAAAAAAACTCATAAAAAGCTTTTCACAAATAGTGTTGTTTTAACATTTTTCACAAAAATAAAAACTCTGTATTAATATGTCTTTATTTAGCATACCACTATGTAATGACATAAATTTAATATTTATTATGTTTGACTACATTATAAATTAGGCATTTCTCATAAAAAAATTTCTTGAATATCTAAAACTTCCTTTTTAAAAATAGAAATCAATTTATAAACAATATTTAATGTGAAATGAATGGAATGTATATCTTTATTTTTGTTAAAGCAAAATGGTTAATATTCATAAGGATCGCGTTCTCGTGGGACAATTGTAAGAAACTAATTAAACAGCGATTCCAGAGTTCGTATATTCATCAATTCATGACAAGCTTAGAGTTTTATTATTATTATTTTAGAGAGTATTACATCTAATGTCATTTAATCAAAACATAATTTGTGATTTAATACTTTTCAAATTCCGAAAAAATAAACAACACTTTTTCTGTTGAAAAGACGATTTTGACACTGCTTGTTATTGGTTTGTGTACTGTATACCGTTG
Organism: Eutrema heterophyllum; assembly: GCA_002933915.1. Classification (NCBI taxonomy): domain Eukaryota; kingdom Viridiplantae; phylum Streptophyta; class Magnoliopsida; order Brassicales; family Brassicaceae; genus Eutrema; species Eutrema heterophyllum. The sequence continues at coordinate 545,077 of PKMM01034249.1, forward strand.
ATTCGCGCAGTATTGTACATGGTACGACTGGAAAGTCAACGTGTGAATAGTACACAAAAGGGTTATTTATTTTTCCAGTTTTTGTAAAGTATTAGTACATAAACTATGTTTTCATAAAGAAAGAGCAAGTGGGCCGGTGGTTGTCACACCTCTGATGCCATCTTACCGGTGTCGAGTTCGACTCCACTTGCTCTTCATGTGTAGGGGTATTTGACTATTGGGTCGGCTTGTTGTGGCCCAAAATTATGACAAAAAAAAAACTATGTTTTCATAAAGTGTCCCTAGATGCAAAAACCCCTTATTTTGGTCGAAAAAGGTAAAAACTTCTAGTTCATTGTTTAATCTTGAAATTCCATTCAAATAGGAGTCATATATGAAATAAAGTGTTAAAACTCAAAAGTGAAATGGAAAGAAGCCACGATCCAGATGCTTCTTTCTCTTCATGCAAACGCATATTTTGGCTGGAAAGCTGACAAAATCCGCCCATATTCTCTCTCTCTCTCACACACACACATTGATCTCTCTGACATTTTGGAGAGTTTTGCGTAAGACCAAAGTGTGAAATCTCAAGACGAAGACAACAAAGTACCATCCCATGATTAGTCGTAAGCTTTGTGAGAAAGTCAAGGCTGTCCACAAGGAACATGTCATCTCCCATCTTTTCCTACATACGATCATGCATGTGCATCTTTGCGTGTCTTAAAGCTTTATGCTTTATTATTTTCCCCTTTTTCAATTGTTTATATCAATCTTTAGCATATATATTGAGTTTCGTATGTTCGCATAAGTTATGTTGGTGTCGATACTTTGTAGAAAGAAAACAAGACAAAATTTACTCGGAAAGATAGAATAATGCTAAACCAGTTTGTAAACGAATTAGGTCGAGCTTAATTTGAATTTATTTCTCCCAAAGAAGAATAATTCAAACACAAATTTGTATATATATATATATATATATATTTTTTTAATAACACAAATTTGAATTTGGAATACACATGAATTTTCGATCTGTATAAAATGTAATACTACAACTTTACAAGTATTGCAAGAATGAATTAAAATAGATTAATATTTTGGTTAAAGATAAGAAAGATAATCACGAGTGAGTGTGACGAGAGAAAACGCGGTTTGGGTTTGGGTAGCAAAGAGACAGAGTGAGAACAGCTGTAATTTGAAGTCACTCTCTCATCAATTTAGCATCATCACCTTCTCCCACACTCTCCTGACTTCACTCTTCGCTATTTCGGCTTTCACTTCTTCTATTCATTTCACCATATATACAAATTAAAAAATACTTTTCTCTTTAGATTTATTTATTTTTCTTAATATTTTGCTATATCGATCATCACATATTAACCTTCTCATAGAGATTTATTATCACATATCGATTGATGATGTGAATTAATCAATGGTCCGTTAATTCAGAAATGGACAATTCGTAATAATTCTACTCTGATACTTGTGGTGTTTATTTGATTTTTTTTGTATGTAAGGCGGCGATATCACTCCTGCTAATTAACATTTGTATGTTGTATGATTTTATAAATATTATCAAATGGTTATAACTTATAAATACTAGCACAACAAGAGAAATTTCATAAAATAGCACAAAAATGGTTTTTGTTTCAAAGCTAGCATAACAAGTTCAAAATTAGAAAAAAACTCATAAACTATTATATAAAAATACTTGTTTACCTTAAATTAATTACAAACAAAATCTTATATTTAGGTTCCCCATCCCAATTTAGGGTTTAAATTTCCCTCATTAGAAAAAGATTATAGTCATTTTGATAGAATTTGTGCTAATATATAGTAGAACATTTTAAAACTTATTTTTGAAAAAAAAAATTGTGTTATTTGTGAAAATTTCCCTAAATATTATTTTGATTACAGTAGCGTACGACGTCTCTATTTTGTTTACGCGTTAAGTTACTCACAAAGATACAAACAAAGATGATAAAATGTTAAAATCAGTACCAAGTTGTGTCATACAGATTTAAAACCATACCTTCTTTGGACTTTGATAGTAAGAAGAATTGGATTTGGTAGACGTGTCAATCTAATAAAATAATTAACTAAAATATTACTCCATGGAAAAAAATATGACAAGAAATAACATTTTTGTGCACGTTGTGAGATTTTACCGTCATTTTTTTAAAGAAACATGCCAACATGGTACGGTAAATTAGGGAGCATAACTACAAATTAAAAACCCATTAACAAAAAAAAAACTACAAATTAAACCCACTAGTTTAATCCGTAAAGAATAAACATAGACCTATAGTATGAACTGTTAGATCATTTTTAATAAAGTATGTATTCTGGGATTCAAAAATCCTACAGTTCCGTATCACTACGAAAAATTTATTGAATTAAAAAAAGAGATCATATCTCGACTTCGTGTCTTCTTTTTAATATGGAATAACTCTGTCTCGAATGTTTTTTTCTCAATTCTTATTGTATCGTTTATAATCGTTGAATTAATCTCAAGTTTTCAATCCGATACAAATTAATCTAAACCAACCATAAATGTGGTCTCTTTCTTGGAAATATCGGATATGATTTAACGCGTTAAAACGTAGCTGTAATTTGTAATCTCTCCTCCTCCTGATAGTGGTGATAGCTACGTTATAGTCAAAATATAAAAGAAAATTGATATCGCAATCTAAAAATATTCTACTATTCAGAATCACTCCTCGATTTGCTCGTCAAGTGGCTTCCGTACAGCTAGCTAATATATGCTCTTAAGTCTCTTAATTAACAACTATTCTATTCCTAACAATTTTGACTCCAATCGGTAATTTATTTTTTGTTTAATATTCCAATCCAATCGGTATTTTTTTGGGAACAAATATCAATCCTATCGGTAAAATTACAGACCGTAAAATAGAATATAGAAAATCATTTAACATAAAGTAATTGTTTTCCAGTATTTGACAAAGTTTTTCGTGATGGCAATAATCAATTGGTCTAATATTATGTAAATAATAGATCTTTATATATTTTCTCCTCTAAATTTTAATAAAAGATACAAAACTAGCAAAAGGTTAAAAGAAGGCCATGTTCAGGTTCATTGTTCGAACACTTGGGCAAAGCCATAACATGCATTCAAATTCGAAATAATAATTAAATTCCGAAGATATAAATTTTGTTTTTGTTTTTAAATGAGAAGGGAACAAAATTGTATTAATGCCAATCGCCATGATAAAGAGAAAATAGAAGAAAAACACCTGTCATGCACCACAATGTCGCATTCATACACAAGAAACCATACTATATTTCATTTGACACTATTTTAGATTTACATCAATAAATAATATTTCATCTCTCGTCTCCCATACCCCTCCCATGTCAATCCATCTCTATATATAATCTCCTCACCTTACATTAACACTCATCCAAAAATCTCTATCCAACAACAAAAACTCAAGAACAGTCTCTTCGTCACTTGATCAATACCACATTGTCTCCGATCAATATACACAACAACATTACCATGGTGATGAAACAAGACCCAAAGATCCAAACCAACAACAAGAAGGAAATGTATTTGTCTTCACCATCTCATTCTTCATCTTCATCTTCGTCTTCCTCTTCGTGTAAGAGCAAGAACAAGAAGAATAAGATTAAGAAGTACAAAGGAGTGAGGATGAGAAGTTGGGGATCATGGGTGTCTGAGATTAGGGCACCAAATCAAAAGACAAGAATTTGGTTAGGTTCTTACTCAACAGCTGAAGCAGCAGCTAGGGCTTACGATGTTGCACTCTTGTGTCTCAAAGGCCCTCAAGCCAATCTCAACTTCCCTACTTCTTCTTCTTCTTATTCTTCTTCTCATCATCTTCTTGATGAAAATACCATTTTGTCCCCCAAATCCATCCAAAGAGTCGCCGCTCAAGCTGCCAACAACTCATTTGACCTTTTTGCCCCTTCTTCCTCCACTTTTTCTTCATCAGCCGCCTCGTCACCGTCCGATCATGATCCGCATCATGATGATAACGATGACGATGGGATGCAATCTTTGATAGGATCTTTCGTGGACAACCATGTTTCTTTGATGGATCCATCATCATCATGGTATGCTGATGATCATAATGGGATGCTCTTCTTCGATGAGGGAGCTCCGTTTGATTACTCTCCTCAATTAAACTCGGCGACGAATATGGTCGATGAGTACTTCTACGAAGATGTTGATATTCCGCTTTGGAGTTTCAGTTGATCCGACGGTCCAGAATACATACTTTAGTTTATATATTTTTCTCATTTTTAAAATTCTTTTAATATGTTAATTAATTAATTTACCCTTGTCGTAGTTATATACCTTTTCAAGTTGTTTGTTGCTTGGAGAGAATTGACGACGGATATGATAACTGACTGTAATATAATTGAAGGTTTTATATATCAATATACGTTTGAGATTTAATAGGTGCCTAGGACGATCACGTGAACAAGAGGCTTTTTTTTTCACTTCTTTGACTTTTTCATGTGGCTTTTCCTTTTAAATCAATAATAATGTGTTGTATTATAAAGATATTATATGTCTATATATGAAATAAATCTGATGTTCAATATGTTGTCTAAATGATTTTCTTTCATTTTCAACTGATTCAAGTGTATATATGTGCCGAATAGCTACCAAAATGTAATGATTTTCGCAATCCAGCACATTACCTTTGCTTTGAATTTTTTTTATTTTGGTAAATGGTAAACCTAATGATGCATATAATTGACAATCATTCGTAACAAGGCATAATTGGTAATGGTAAAGTTCTTAAGACATGTAATAAGATAACTATATGTATATTTATTGCTAGTTCAATGTGAGCCAACTTTTTTCCCGATGTTTCCTCCTAATTCATTATTGATAAAAGACTATTATTTATAGTACTATATTCGAAGGAATCTTACTGTTTCATGTGCCGTGGAAAAGTTTGGTATGGCAAATAATGCACACATTGCTTGGGGACAAAGTTCATATCTTTGAAACTTGAACTATTTTATAATTTCATAACTTCTCTCGTTTTATTTTTCTTTTTCCTCTTTCGGGAAAGCATCCCGTGGAGGTACAACATATATAGTTATTTATATGATGCACTATAACCATTATTGGCTACTGCAAACTGATTTTAAAAGTATGAGAGTACTCTTAATTAATTTAAATCATGAAACTGAAATTGTTTGCAAATTTGGTTTATTTGAGCTAATAGCAAGAATCCTTGCCTTATATATTTTGTAATTTTGGTTTTACCAATAAAATGATACAAGTTCGGTCAAAAAAAAAAATGATACAAGTTTGTTAAAAGGATGATTGGTCGCAACTTTTAAGAGTGATATCGACAGCAAATTGTGATCCTTACTCAGATTGAGATTTGAGTTTTGTTAACAAAAGTTTTTTTTCTAATTTTTTTTTGTATATATGTAAAAATAATAGAAAAATAGACCATTCAAGCCATATTTTGTTTTTTTCACCTTTTAACTGAATGGTGGTTGAGGTGCACTCAAAATGTTTAAATATGTTGTCTAATAACTTGTCGTATCATACTATATCGAAGGTCTGCAATCTATAATGTTAAGTGCAATAACTAATAAATTTGGAATTTTGGGTTTGTGTGTTTTTTTTTTTTTTGCTAAAATTTTAAAAATTTGGACAATTTCTCGATTTGTGCATGTCGTTTTTGCGCAGAGACCATGTTAATCTTGTATCGTTCCAGTTTTATCGGATGTCTTTGAAGGGACAATTTGAGTTTGTGTTGATGTTTTTCATTTACAACTTACATATTATCAAGTTTGCTTCAACCTTTATGCTCATTTTAACATGGTTTAAATTTATGAGACAACTTCAAATTCTATTTCAATACATGCATTAACACAAATTAACATTTGTTTCCTAGTGTGTGCGTATAGGATTTCGATATCATCATTTTCTGGTTGGAGTAGATGTACTTGGTCTATTACTCAAGTATTCCGATCATATTCCATGTATCTATATTATACGAATACCAAATGTATTTATAAAGAATAGATGATGTGATGAGTAAAGTATGATATTTTGGTCTAAATATAACAAAAATCTTAAAGATATTATAGACTATATAACACAGAAGGACATGATCATATGGGTTTTATATATATATAGATGATGGGACCCCATACTTGAGAGGATAACGTGATTTGATAAGACATTCATATTCATATCGCTTCAACATAAAATCTAAATATTCTTTGTCAAAGGGACATCTAAACTTCACTATTTGGGATTGAACATTGAACCCACATTGACTTGTCTCCTGCTCAACAGTCTTTGGTGATGTGGGCTGCGGCGTCCATGGGCTTTTGTTCTTGGTAGCCATTATCGATTTTTTCCCCACCTTATGAAATTTGAAATATTGGCCGAGTTACTTTTTTATGTTTCTTTATAAATACCACCAAAAGGTAAAAATAAATTATAAACATCGCAAACTTTTCTTTTTTAAGTCTTTTGATAGTTTTATCAAACATTTTTTTTAAAAAATAGTAATATCTAAAATGCCTCTAAATATGTTTTTTTTTTTGGTGGGGGTAAAACTGGCTAATATATGTTTATTTTGTTCGGACAAAACTACAAATCACTTACCAATCCAAAGAGATTTGAAATTCTGAGAGGACTGATGAATATGCGTTTAACCATTTCTAAGATTAAATAATGTCCCATATCATTGTTTTCTTTAAGAATAAGACCTCTTTCTTTGTAACTTTCATCTTTGGATTTACTAAAAATTGCTGTAAATAGAAAATGAAGATTTAGAATGAGGCCTATCAATATGATCTTCCCCGATATTTAAGAAAATGGGCTTATGAATCACATTGGGCATAAAAATAGGCACGCGTTAATTGGCTTCAGTTAGGGCTTAAAATAAAAGCCTTTTATAAACTGGACTGAACTCTATAGTTTCAGTTTGTGAACATATGCAGTGATCTGGCTTTAATGGACTACGGAGCGAAAAAAGAGTTACAATTTTGAAATCAAGAAATATACAGTGTTTATATAGCAGCAAGTCATTCGATAACAGTTATTTTAGGAAATAGGAAAACTTGTGATGATGTAAGCTCTATTATAGTCACGCTTAAGATAATATATAGAATCAAGGAAATCAATATAGTCCACTGGATTAGGTTTGGATTACCTTTTTTTAAATCAATGTTTTCAAAAAGGTTGCACTGGTTCGCGTCTTTGCTCGACAATATCTTGTTCTACTTGTACTTATCCTGATTCTGAAAATTGGCGGCGGGTGACAGGTTTATCTTTATCTCTAGAATTTTTGGTTTTTCTCATTTTCCAATACAATATTACAATAATATAACTCTATAAATTAAAAATAATTATATTAACTATTTTTTACGAACATCCAATTAAGTTCCACAATAAATTTATCTATAATTCATTTTTTTATTTTATTAATATGTTATAACTATTGAAAATTTTGAATTACAAAAAAAAATTAGCAAAATTAATCAAAATAAGAGCAAAATAAAAGCAAAACATAAACAAAATATAGGAAAAATATAAATAAATTAGCAAATATGTTTTTTATTAAGATCTAATAAATGAGTTGATGTCGTTCACAAAATTGAAGTTATAATTTATTTTTTAGTTGATCAATGCCTGATATTTTAAATATATGATATTTTAAATATGTTAATATTAAAATTTATGGTTTGGCTGATGTGGACATCCTAGATGTAGAGAACTCTGCTATTATATATAGAATTTATTTACTTGACGTATTGAATAAGAAAAATTCAATAAATTTGTAATTATAGACCTAAAACAAAATAACTTGTATTTTGTTGGTCGCTTTAAAAAATCAGTAGCTACCAAACATGCGATGCCAAGCTTTCCAGGCCAAACACTTTTTCTATCGAGAAAAGAGACTTTGTAGCAAAGAATTGTTTGCTAGTAAACTTTTTTATCTTATTATTATTTGCTAGTAAACTTAAAATAATTTCTATACATGTATAATTTTGAAATAATTTATAATTAAAGTTAAAGGTCATGTGCTTTGTCTTTTACCGAAGCCCATATGTTACTGAGTTTGTTAGTTGCCCACTTGCTTTTATAAGTCATATCGTAATTATGTGCCTTGAAGAGTTTCGTTTTTATAGTAGAAAAGTAATAAAGGCATATCTCTACGATGATCTCCTTAACATGGGTGACGGACTGACGGGATCCTAAACCATTATGTCAGAAATAAATCATACACACATATATATATATTGTCTTAAATCTTAATCACTATTCAGTTCTTAAGAGGTTATGTTTTAAACTTATATAATCTACAAGAAAAACTTAATCTTTGTTTCCTTCTATCCGGAAGGAGTTAATTTTATTGCTAAAATCTTTAGAAATTTTTGCCAATATATAAATTGGCGCACATTTTTTAAAGAATTCGTTCGTAGAGACAAAACCAGTTTAGTTTACAGGTTGAACTTATGTGTTTGTTTTGCAAGTTTAATTTTTTGAATTAAGAAAATAGGTAAATTCTTGCTATAGTTTTGTATCTGGTTAGCATTCTAAATGTGGATGTAATAATAAGAAATTTAAAGTCTAATTATCAATTATGTTAACATTTAAAATTAATAATTGCATTTTGACCCAAACAAAAATACTAATTGCTTTAAAAGGAAGCTACACGTTTAATCATATGAAAAAAAAAAAACACTTTCCGTTAATAGAGCTGTTGAAGATTATATTGGAACCCACAATATTTGTGGAGAAAGATGGTTAATTAAACTGTAAGCAAACAAGAGTATTACTAGTATTAACAGTATTTTTTTCCAGTTTTTGGAAGAGGAGCCAACCAATTGGGCAGTTGGGAATGGCCCATAGCAAATTGGCAAACTCCAAATTTAAGGACATCAAATTGAAAAGGCGACTAGAGTTTATTTATTTAAATAATGCAAGTTGTAATTATGTTGTCTGCTTGCATGTTTGTAGTAACCTACTTAAAAAGTTGAAAGTGAGGAGATCAATGCTTCAAAAAAACAATAAACAATAAAGTGAGGATAAATTTCAATAATACTTGTAAGCATGATGATTGCATCGGAGAGGTTTACTTGTGTCAGCTCATATTTTGAATTCAAATAATGACAAGTTCAATTTTTTTTTTAAAGTATCGAGCATTAATTGTTGGATATTATTAGTATTCGATCGTCTATATATTCTGAAATCTATATACAAAAAAAAGAAGCTAAAACGATTACACATAGGTTTAACCTGTAATTTCTAAACTGATAGTAGTAATCATCTATCTATACCATTTATGGAACGGCGATTTCTATTCGTCATATCATTTTGGAGTTTGTCAATATGTGTCGGGTACGTTTTTATGTCGAGTGTGAGTCGTGTCAATTTTGGTTTGTTTCAAATATAAGTGGTCTTTGGTGGTGGTTCGAGTATAATCGTTTAAAAAAAATAATATATATATATATATATATATGCGTAAAACTAACTTCAAAAATTACCAAAATTTGACCAAAAGTTATTAAAATAGATTGAAATGTGTCAAAATTATTTTTAAAAATATAGTGTTTTTTTTATGGATCATAGAAACAGATCACTAATTCCAATTTGACACCAATTATCTTGACAAGAACTGAACCGAAATTGGTATAACTGAACCGGAATGTAATTTGGTTTAATTCAGCAACATTTTTCTGAAAACGAACAACTACCGAACCGAAGTTTCCAGATGTTCAACCCTAACAAAGGGGTGTGATGAAAATAATGGAAGAATTAGCCTCATAATATTATTATTTCGCATAAGTGTAACTTGGAAGACGCACATTGACCAAGTTTTTAATATTTCTTTGTCAGTAAATGGCACCCCATTGGACCAACAATTTCAGCAATCCCTGCATTCGTTTAATTTAATTGTACCAATGTGTATTTAATTAATTATAAATCCACAAAAATTAATTTCAAATACATTAAAAAAACGCACAAGTCATAACAATGATTATTCGAGTTTAATAAATTTTGTATTCAAAGAGGCAGAGACATGCATGTCGAAACAAGCATTCCGATCTTCTGGCTTATCTCGCGTCCATAATTTTTTTAGTTTTTGCTTAAGGAGTAGCATTTAATTTAAAGTATGCATATAGGTCGATGTTTTTTATATAAAAATTTTAGGTCTTATAGTCTTATTCTTATAGATCAATTATTGACGGTGCGTGTATGTCTATATTTAATACGTTCCTTCATATGCTGTCGACCATTATAGAAATTAAATTATAGCCCGTGCATGTTATACGTTAGAAGTATTCTCATTTTTCCTGGTTTTTTTCTTCTTTCTTTTTCTATCGCAAAAGCTTACTCGTAGCCAAAGATTCAAACTTAAAATAGATGCATTTATATATTTGAGAGTGTAGTGTATTTTCTGGTAGTTTTTTTTTTTTTTTTTTTTTTTTTTTTTTTTGNTTTTTTATTCCTTGCGGATTCGGGAGTAATTTCAAACCCTATCGGTCACAGACTAATCTTCCAAGAGGCATGAGGCCGTCCAGTTACACTCCACGTGGCCGAGCAATTGTGTTGGTAATTCCACTTTCCCGGAGAGTCGATCTCTAGTCTGGACCAGCAGGACGACTCTTCCAACTTCCAACGAGGAGAAACGCCACTATAACCTCTTGGTTTGTATTTTCTGGAAGTTGCATCGTAACAAAAAAAAAAAGGTGTATTTTTGAGAAATCTGTAGATTAGTGATTCTATCTGTGCAGGATAATTAATTTGCGTGTGGACTGGTTAGCGACTTCCAAGTTTGAAATTCAACACTCGAGTCAAAATGCTGTCAGCAAAATTACATGCGGGGCTGTAAGAAAATAAATATAATTACATGAATAGATATGTTGCTGTTAAATACATTATAGTAAATTGTATGTTTTTTTAACATAGAATATTAAATAGATATGAAATCATATCATGTTACTACTTCGGATGTTTTTTTCCAATAATTAGGAGTATTATATATCAAATATTATAAATATATTGTTTAAATTTGTTTGAACGTGAACTATCACATTTTTGTTCTTTTGATCAGCAAACGTGAATAATCTATTATGGAATATTTGATCATAGGTTACACTCCAGTGATTTATCGATCTGAACATGATAATAGCTTTTTTGTGTGTGTCGAATGGTCTGTTTTTTTTTTTTTTGTGTCGAATGGTCTAATAAATCCCATAATTCGTCGGATGCTACGGTGAATTGGATATATGTTTCTAAAAAAAAGTTTAAAATAGCGTTGAATAAATACTATTATTGAACAGATTATTCCAATTTACATTTGATAAAATACGTAATCCTTCTGGGCAAATAAATCTGGACTTAATTTGTTGCTATATTTTTCTAAACTTTGCTTGGAGTATTTTGATGCCAAGGGAGACCAATCCAGCAAGAAACCATGTGATCAGTGGCGTATATAATTATATAAATACAAGAAAGGGAAAGGATAAGGATATAAGTCTATATATAAATCCCAAATGATATCCTCAATATATGATGATCGATAAGGACACATGGCTTCTTCAACATTTTATTTTAGGGTGATTTCAATCAATATACATAAATAATTTTTTTATTAATTTTGTAACATAGTTGACTAGTTTATTAGTTTTTTAACAAAGACAAAAATTTGTATACCAAATTTATCTTTGTTAGTTGAATTATTTACATAAAATGCCATTGCCAGCAACACTATTCATCACCGATTGATATCACTGTTCATCCGAAAATCGGTGAAACTATTCATCATCGGATAGCGTAAGCAGTATGTGATGTTAGCAGATAATTATTTGACTAACATGTTAAAATAATATGTTTAACGTGCTAACAATAATATGTTATAGAAAATATTAACGTGCTAAATAATAATATCCGATATTTGTAACGTGCTAACAATATGATAACTAACATGATATCGGGATAAGTTTACATATAACGTGTTAACTACTGATAAGTTGACGTTTATTTTGATAAACTAGTTACCATATAGAATGTCACCATACTAACAATAATATCCGATTTTTGTAACGTACTAACAATAATATCCGATACTTTACATATGTGTGTTAAACATATAGTTATCGTGTTAAATCAATTATTACATCAAACAACCAATAAAATATCTATTTAAATATGCGACGGTAACAAAAAATGAGTTACACATACTTTTAACGGGATAGTATATTAGGTTATCATGTTAAGTTATCCGATAACTAAAAATAACGAGTTACACAACACTGATTCTTCGTGCAAATCTCCGGTGAGGAAACAGTGTACCGTCGTTGTCTTGTCGATTGCGTCTCGCTACGGCGGCGACTCTCTCTCTTTTCTCATCTCAGATTTCTTCTTTGGTGGTGGGGCATAAGATATCGATCCAAACACTTGACATTGATCAACAACAGCCCCCCATCTCTGCATATGAATCTCACTGCCTATAGAAACACTGTAGATTCTCAAATTTCCATCGTCCTCCAACTTCAAAAACCTAAACACATTGTTTCCTTCTCCGTAATCGCTATTGTAAACAGAAATTTCGCCGCCGTTTGGCAAAGTAGAATCGACGCAACTCCATTAGGTTTCAAAACAAAACTCGGAGACGAGAGATTTGAAATTGAATTCGGACCATCAATGGAAGAATTAAGCCCTTGGTTCCACTAAACTACGCTATTGTTCCACTTGAGATTCAAATTCCCTTTTTCCGAGAGATGAAACGGAGTAAGATTCAGATCGGAAAGACATACTGACTGTGAAATTATGCTTCGGGACGATAACGTCGCTCGGGTGAGCAAAAGAAGACCACACCGTCAAGTTTCTATAGTTCAAGAGGACGAAATTTCCAGAATCGCGGAGAGAGGCGGAAGCAACTCCTTGATTGTCGCTGTCGGAGTCCCAAATAGTAGCGCTGGAGCCGTTAACGAGTCGGAGGGAGCAAGAACGGAGAAGACGAAGAGATCCACCGAAATCGACGATTCCGGTCGACCATATAGGAACAGTGTTGGAGAACACGATGGCAGAGAGCTAGTAGCCGAGAATTGCGGCGGGAATGAAGGATACAGAGAAGGCGGAGCTAGGAGAATACCATGAGTGGTTGCGATTTGAGGCGTGAAGAGTAGATCTGAGTGGTATGGTTAGAGAAGGAGAGAAATTGAGATGAAGAAGAAGAAATAGTTGCAGAAACGTAGATACGAGTGGTATCGCCATTATTGTGTAAGTATATCAGAGAGTAGAACGAGATTGTGATGCCGAGTGAATATCAGAGAGAATATATGGAAAGAGAAAATGTTGGATATAATCAGGGGTATAAGAGAGAAAAAATATTTCTCTATGTTCTCTACCTAATTAAAAAGGGATTACTGCAAAAAAATGCAACTTTTTTTTTGTTTGCAAGAATAACCCTCACCTCAAAAAAATGCAAGTCAATCCCCCCACCTCTAAAGTCACCCGCAAAACAGCTCATGCCCATATAGATGACATGGCAGTCTGTGAAAAAACAAACGCCGTTGATACATTAATATATATATATATATATATATATATATTTTTTTTTTGTTAACTATCTTTTTTTTAANACATGATTTTACGTTTTTTGCGGGAAAACAGTATTTTACGTTTTTGACGGAAAAACATGATTTTACGTTTTCGGCGAAAAAACGGGATTTGACGTTTTTGACAGAAAATGGGATTTTACGTTTTTTACGAGAAAATTGGATTTTACGTTTTTGGCGGGAAAACCGGATTTGACATTTTTTCAGAAAAACAAGATTTTACGTTTTTGGCGGGAAAACGGGATTTTACGTTTTTTTGCGGGAAAACAGTATTTTACGTTTTTGATGGGAAAACATGATTTGACATTTTTGACGGAAAAACGGGATTTGACGTTTTTAACAAAAACGGATTTGACGTTTTTGACGGATAAATGAGATTTGACGTTTTTGACGAGAAAACGGGATTTGACGTTTTTGACGAGAAAACGGGATTTGACGTTTTTGACGAGAAAACGGGATTTGACGTTTTGACGGAAACAAGATTTTACGCTTTTGACAGGAAAACATGATTTTACGTTTTTGACGGAAAAACATGATTTTACGTTTTGGACGGGAAAACATGATTTTACGTTTTTGACAGCAAAACAAGATTCCCCGATTACAGGATTTTACGTTTTACGATAAAGTATTGTTTTCCTTTCAAAAACGTCAATTCCCGTTTTCCTGTCCAAAACGTCAAATCCCGTTTTCCCGCCAAAAAGCTAAAATCCCGTTTTTCTGCCAAAAACGTCAAATCACGTTTTTCTGTCAAAAACGTCAAATCCCATTTTCCTGCCAAAAACGTAAAATCATGTTTTCCCGTCAAAAACGAAAAATCTCGTTTTTCCGCAAAAACATAAAGTCTCGTTTTTCCGCAAAAACGTAAAATCTCGTTTTTCCGTCAAAAACGTCAAATCCCGTTTTTATGTCAAAAACGTCGATTCCCGTTTTCCCGCAAAAAACCGTTTTCGGCCAAAATTTATTTAATAGAAGGGTAGGTGAGAAATTTTTTTTTATTTTTTATTAATGATCAGTAAGAACATCAGTTTTTTCACAGACTGCCACGTCATCGATATAGGCATGAGCTGTTTTGCGGGTGTGACTTTGGAGTTGGAGAGATTGACTTGCATTTTTTTGAGATAAGGATTTTTTTTGCAACAATAATAAAGGTTGCGGGTTTTTTTACAATAATCTCAATAAAAAAATTATGGCCTAATTTTGTTATTAATATATGCTAGATAGTCATATTACCCTTTATTTTATGCACGGAACATGTAACACATCCGATGGGGAGAAAGGCTAATCCTTACCTCAGCCTAGATCAATGATACACATGATCAAATTTTTAGAAGTATGAGTATGATTTAGCAGATATAAATTATTCGGACACTAATCGGTACCATTGGTCTAGGTTGATGCCGGAATTCTCCCGCATCGGATGTGTTATTGTCGACTTGCCGTAACCAAAATATTTTTGTTTTTGTAATATATAGCTAGCGCGGAGTAATTTTTGTTTAAAAGTTTAAGAAAAATTGTTTTTATCTGAATTTTAAAATATGTTTAACTAATGATTATATTTAGAACTATCAATACGGACTAACTTATCTACTTATCCCATTTTGCAATAAATTAAAATATTATTCGGGCTAACCCGCAAAAACCTATCATCTTGAAAACATGACTCTAATATGCACCGCTTAATAACTATGATTTTTGTGATCAGACCACAAACTCTTAAGAAAATCAAATTTTTTTATGTCTAATTCTTTATAAAATTAGTAAAATATTTTATAATAATTATAATGAAAAATATTGCAAAATTTCGAATAGATTTATTTTTTGAATATGTATAGATTGATTATTATTTAATAATATCATAATAATTAAGAAACTAAATAGTAAATAACATCTTTAATGGAAAATAAATATTTTCCATATTATCATCAATAATTTTAAAAGACAATTATATCATTTCCTATTTCAATTATCTCTATAATATTATTTAAGAAGATATTTTTGAAAATGAACTTTGTTTTATAAGTTATTACATGAAATGTCATTACAAATAAGAAAAGATAATTGAAATAGCAAAGGATATAATTGTATGAGAATATGGAAATTATTTATTTACCATTAAAAAGTTTATTTACTATTTAATTTCTTAATTATTATGATATTATTAAATAATAATCAATTCATACATATTCAAAGAAAAAATATATTCAAAATCTTGCAATATTTTTCACTATAATTATTATAAAATATTTTACTAATTTTATAAAGAGTTAGACACGAAAAAATTGATTTTTTAAGAGTTTGTCGACTGACCACAAAAATCATAGTTATTAATCGGTTCATATTAGAGTTATGTTTTCAAGATTATATGTTTTGCGGGTTAGCCCAAATAATATTTTAGTTTATTGCAAAACGGGTTAAGTAGACAGGTTAGTCCGGGTTGATAGTTCTATTTATAATCATTAATTAAACATTTTTTAATATTCAGATAAAAAAACATTTCTTAAATTTCAAAACAATTTTTAAACAAAAAATTACTCCGCGCTATATAGTTAGCGCGGATTGAATCCTAATCTTTTCTTATTTGTAACGGTATTTTATGTAATAACTTATAGTTTATTTTCAAAAATATATTCTTATATAGAGATTACTTAACTATTACTATGATTGATTAATTAGTTTCAAAATCTTATCCATATCCATCATGATATGACTAAATACACATTGCTCTCACCTATAATTCAAATTTTGAAGTAACAAAAAGAAACCGATTTCAAAATTATTTGCCTTTTTTTAGTGAAGCCATTACAAAATGAAACATTGAGATTGACGCCGATATTCGTAAACTCAGTGGGTTCATACATAAAGTTATTAAACATTTTTAAAATCGTATAGTATCATAATTTGCTTTTTTATTCTTTTTTTTTTTTTTGTTGTGGGACAAATATCTTAGATTGAACAATTTGTTAATACATTTTGAAACACCGGAACGTTTTTATTTTTCAATGAAATATTTACATTAATAGCAAAAAAAAAAAAAAAATATATCAGAATTCAGAAAAGGGTTTATGAATCACGAATACAGTACTGTTGTATATTTTCAGAATGAATACAAACTATCTTGGAACAAAATCTAAGTGCTGAGTGCTAACTCCGATAGACTGCAAAAGAATTGGAACTTTTATAAAATAATAAGAATTCAGCTAACAATATTTTCGCAGAAAAGAAAATAGAACTATTGCATTGTTTTTTGGTTACGACGAGCAGAGACCATGAATATGTTGTGTTAATGCAATTAATACAACTAATCAATAAATTTGGGGAATCGTACGTAATATTAGCGCCGAACAAGAATCTTCTTCATCCTTCTCCCAATTTTTTTTGTTTTTCTTGGGAAACCAAAATTATTATATTAATCCAAATAAACAAATTGCCATTTATTGTAATATCTAATCAAAACTAAAAAATCGACATGTCAGTGATCCAGATCAAGATCATAATATCAATCAAAGTCACTTCTTCCCAAAGATTCTTCGATAAAGAAGAAAAGCTCCATCATCAAGCCGTTGATTTACAAAAAAAAAAAAAAAAAAAAACCCAGCTTCTTCAGCTTCATCTTCTTCTTCTACTTACAGATTGTTACAGTAATAATAAAGATCGAAAATTACTCTGTTAAAAACCTCTGAAACAAGCTTCCATTCTTTTAGCTCAATCAGGGTTACAGAGAAAACCGGTAATAAAACCAAAAACATAAAAACAAAAAAGATTTACACTTTTTTTTGTTCCCCCCCACGAATTTTCAACTTTGACAAAATTTACCATCCATCTGATTCTGAACGGCTCTCACTGCAGCCACTCTTGCAGCCGTTGCAGCCTTGTTGGCTGCAGCCACGGCTCGGCTTACTTGTTCGTCTACTCGTCTCCGGTTCACTGCCTTCTTCGCTGTTTCCCGACCAGCCTGAACCGCTCTTCGAACCGGCTCGCACGTAAGAGGAAGAAAAATTACAAGATTTCCTGAATCCCATTCACCGGATTTAGCATCACCGGTTCTAAACGAGTAAGCACCATAGCCTTGCTTACGACCTTCGTGCCATGCTCCTTCGTAACAATGACCATTAGCGAAACGATACACACCAAATCCATGGATTTTGTCTCCAAAGTACTCTCCTGCATACTTATCTCCATTCCTGCAAAACATAAACACAACAAAAAAAACAAAAAAGATTTGTCTTTTTAAGATCAGATTCAACATTTTTAGTTAAATCACAAATCAGATTATTTACCTGAAATGGTAAGATCCAAGTCCATGTTTGACACCAAATCTTGATTCTCCAACATAAGAGCTACCATCAGCACAAGATTGAACACCAAATCCATGGCTCTGGCCATTGAACCATTCACCAGCATAACAATCTCCAGTGTAGAATCTGTAAACTCCATAACCATGTCTAAGACCTAGCCTATACTGACCTTTGTATCTACTTCCTCTAGCCCAGCTCTCAATCCCATGACCATCGTATCTCCCATCGATCCAATCACCTTCGTATCTTCCTCTCACGAAGTAGTAGTAAACACCACTCCCATTGCACTTCCCTTTGTGAAATTCCCCTTCGTAGAAATCTCCATTGCTGTAGAATTGAACAGCTTCCTTGACGAATCGCTTTTCTCTCTCTGTTGTTGTTATGGTCTTCTTCTCCGGCGGCTTCGGATCGTCGCCGATGTACCACTGCACCGGTTTCGATTGGTTATTTCTGCTCTGAAACCCCAAATGTTTGGTGGTTTCGTCGCAGATTTGTTTGATTGCGACTATGGTTTGGTTGACAAGTGCGATGTTCTTGGAGGCGAAGAAGAGAGCGACGGCGACGAAGATCAGAGCTAGGAGGAGATTCTCTGAAGTGAGAATCTCATCGGTTTGGGAGAACACGACGAAGAAGAAGAAAGAAGAGAGACTGAGGAAAGAGAGAGAAACCATAGTGAAGGCTAGACCCGGATTAATTCGGGTTAACCCGGTTCGAGGACTCGACCCGAATGGTTTAGGCGGTTTTCTCCTCTGCTTCTCCTCTTTCTCTCCGGCTTCTAGATCTTGTTTCTGGTGAGACACTTCGCTAAAGTCGCCTTCGGCGATTGAATTTAAGCTGAGAAAAGACGTTCGTACCGTCGACGATGACCGGAGCAACGATGACTGTGTCCTCGTCAGCTTCGCCTGTCCTTCCATTTTCCCTCAAAAATTCGAACACAATAAAAAACGAAAACAAAATCTCTGATCACGAAAGCATCCTGTAACGAGAGATTCCGATCACAACCGAAGTTCTCGATTTCTCCGGTAACATCTCAGGCGAGAGTACACTAACCGCCGCTTCACCACCGTAACTAGCATCACTCACAAGAGAGAGAGAGATCCGCAACTACAGGAAACTTCGTGTACAGTGATTTTTGCTCTCCTCGTTATCTATTTTCCGGTACCGGAGAAATTTAACGGCGAAGCTCACTTTTTTTTAGAGAGAGATCAGGAGAGAAAAATTAGACCGGACTTGGGCTTATTTTAAAGGAGAGAGGGATGAAATTTGATAAGATATGGACCGTTGGATGAACATCTGACGGTTGATTTACCAAAGATGTTAAGGATAGCCGTTGGATGTGAGGAAGAGAGGTCCCCGGTCATGACGGGAATATATTGGTCGACGGATCCAAACATGAACGGTTTTTTAGCTTTACTGTTGCAAGCTGGCACGTGCCACTACACACAGTCACAGATAAAATACTAATTAACTTTTCCCTTTTTTGGGGCTCTTTCTTATTTATCATTTTTTTACTAATTTCATTTGCAGAAAATTTTCTTCCTTTCTGCAGAATTTCTATTTTTTTTTCAATATTAAATTGATTGGACCAAAAAACAAAATGATTTGGACATCAGAAGAATTTTACAATTTTCTAAGCTGTATTTCTACTCAACATTTCACATTTTTACGTTTAAAAAAAAAAATCAACATATCGTATTTTAATATTATGTGTGTTAACTAGTTTGATGTAGTGGAAATAATGAAGCCTGTATGTATCAATTTCATTTCGGGTATAAATTTTTATTTCAAATGATGATAATTTTTTAATTCAAATATACTATGAGATTAGATTTTTAAAAGTTTAAGTTTTGACTCAACTTTTTTGTTGGATAGCTGGATATAGTTAACAAAAAAAAAAGCTGGACTAAGACATAATTCAGAGTTATAAAGAATTACTTAGTTCAAATTAGATAATAGACTTCAAATTGGATTTAGATCAAATTAAACATTCCAACGTGGCAACATATGTACTATTCATGCAGTAATAATTTATTCGAGTTTGATTTTTACTCAAATATACTGTTTATTATTAAAAAAAACAATTTATTTTTTAAAAATATAGAAAAATTGTTTTAGCCTAATTTGGTGAAATTTGTTTAGTTTATCTAAATTAAAAGTCCTGATAAATGACGCCAGCTGTACAGTTTATGTTTTGCTTTGGTTTAATAATTTAGAAATAACGTAAACAAAATTTTAAATTTTGATTTGCTAGGTTTTTAAACTTGGTTTTATTTTTCACTTTAATACAAACTCGAAAAAAAAATATATGACTTAATTTGGAGTGAACAAAATTGATTCGATTTAGATCGATTTCTTCTTCCGGTTAAAATAAGATTAGATGAATTTAGTTTATCTAAATCGAAATTTCGTAATATAACATACCATAACACCACTATGCCAGCTCATGCATATACAAAAGTGTATTATCAGCTTATGTGTATTAACAACATCGTTGAATTCATTTTATTTTCGGTAAGAAATCCGGTGGGTGATCTGCCCAGCAAGATGGTTGAAATATATACACGGAAATTTGTTTCAAACGAAATATTAATGGCGAAGAAAATAAAAAAAGAGGGTTTGTATCAAATCAAATTATTGTGAACAAACAATTTCTCACCAAACATCACGTTTGGTGTTAGGAAGGAAGTGATATATAACTTTGGTTGTTCTATAAATGAATAAATGATAAATGAATAAAAAAACCAAATTATATAACCGATTGGTTATAGTTAAAGATGAAACGAAATGGAGAAGGTAACAATCTTTTTTGGTACACAACAAACAATATAATAAGATAACCGATTGGTTATAGTCAAATCACACAACAATAGGATAGTTGTCATAATATTATTATCTCCATTTGATCCCACAAAATTATTAGATGATGGCTATTTTTTTCTTCTTTTACAAAACGATGACTACTTTATTGCTAACTAAATGGATTAAACAGAATATTTTTATCTAAACTAACCTCTATTTTAACGAGATCTACAGTCAAAACACTCTGATTTATTCTCGTTCATTTAAACTTTCGGCTTCGGTAAGGACAATTGTAACAAAGCCATGCCTTGGCATTTAGTTATTGTGGGAAGTATCACACTTATTGTTGTTTTTACTATAATCTTGGGTTATCTGCCGGGCCGAAGTTATATAAGGCATAAAACATATTAACAAAATGATGCTTTTTACCACAACTAATCAATACACAAAAAACAAATTATCTAAAATTGATGTTCTTACAACTTAAGTAAAATTTGACGTCTAAAATCTGTGTTTTGTGAGTTTTAGCTCAGAGCCAGTGCTGGTTATATGTATCAACATCAAATTTTAGAAAGTAAATTTTTTTTTTACTTGTCAAACTCTAATCTCCTATATACATTGAAATTCTGTGAAAATAATATAGTTATCATTTTTTTTTTGTAATTATACAAAAAGAAATTCTTACTTTCTATAACAATACATGAACATTGATATACAAGGTTTTGTTTGCAATGATATACATTGTATATTATACAAGGCATACACAATATTGTGTATTATCAGTAATATTCACAAATTCATATTGTTGATGAACGTTGGCACATCCGTATGAACTGACGTATACTTAGCATTTTATTAAGTTATATTATTACTATTTTTTTTTGGGATTACTGCAAAAAAACCTGCGACCTTTATTTTTTTTTGCAAAAAAAATCCTCACCTCAAAAAAATGTAAGTCAATCCGCTCACCTCCAAAGTCACCCGCAAAACAGTCCCTGCCCATATCGATGACGTGACAGTCTGTGAAAAAATAGACGTCGTTACTGTTCATTAATAATATATATATATATATATATTGTCAACTACCCTTCTATTAAATCAAATTTGGCCGAAAAATGTTTTTTGCGAGAAAACAGGAATTAACGTTTTTGACATAAACGGGATTTGACGGAAAAACGAGATTTTATGTTTTTTGCGGAAAAACGGGATTTGACGTTTTTGACAGGAAAACATGATTTGACGTTTTTGACAGAAAATGGGATTTTAGTTTTTTGGCGGGAAAACGGGATTTGACGTTTTTGACAGGAAAACGGGAATTGGCGTTTTTGACAGGAAAACAATATTTTACTGTAAAACGTAAAATCATGTAATCGGGAAATCCTGTTTTCCTGTCAAAAACGTAAAATCATGTTTTCCCGTCAAAAACGTAAAATCCTGTTTTTCCGTCAAAAAAGTCAAATCATGTTTTTCCGTCAAAAACGTAAAATCTTGTTTTCATGTCAAAACGTAAAATCCCGTTTTTCCGTCAAAAACGTCAAATCATGTTTTTCCGTTAAAAACGTCAAATCTCATTTTTCCGTCAAAAACGTAAAATATTGTTTTCCCGCAAAAAACGTAAAATCCCGTTTTCCGTCAAAAACGTCAAATACCGTTTTCCCGCAAAAAAACGTAAAATCTCGTTTCCCGCCAAAACGTAAAATCCTATTTTTCCGTCAAAAATGTCAACACCCGTTTTCCCGCAAAAAACGTAAAATCTTGTTTTCTCGTCAAAAACGTAAAATCCCGTTTTTTCCGTCAAAAACGTCAAATCCTGTTTTCATGTCAAAAACGTCAAATCCCGTTTTCCCGCCAAAAACGTAAAATCATGTTTTCCCGTCAAAAACGTAAAATACCATTTTCCCGCAAAAAAACGTAAAATCTCGTTTTCCCGCAAAAACGTCAAATCCTGTTTTTATGTCAAAAACGTCAAATCCCGTTTTTATGTCAAAAACGTCAAATCTCGTTTTCCCGCAAAAAAACCTTTTTCGGCCAAACTTGATTTAATAAAAGGGTAGTTGACAAATTATTAATGAACAGTAACGATGTTTGTTTTTTCACAAACTGCCACATCATCGATATGGGCAGGGACTGTTTTGCGGGTGACTTTAGAGGTGGAGGGATTGACTTGCATTTTTTGCAAGAAAAATAAAGGTTGCGGGTTTTTTTGCAGTAATCCCTTTTGTTTTAAACAAGGTTGTGAACAAAATCATTTATATCAAACTGAAACTCTTGGCACAAGGGTTATAATGTAGACTCGTATATGCAAAACCGATCACATGACATTTTATTGTCGGATCAAAATTTTGAACCGCAAACCAATATTCAATATATTTTGTGGTAATTGATATTCAATTTGGAGTTTGGTTAGCATGTAAAGTATTATGGTGGCCATTTTTTTTAAGCATTTAATAGTGGATTCTGAATTCTTTGGTAAGAGATTGAATCATAGTTAATTTTTTGTCTTGTTAAATAATTTGATGAAAAAAAAAAAAGAGCAAACACCGGCGTATGAAAATGTTTCATTACTTACACATGATAAACTTTTTTTTTTTTGGTTAAGGACACATGATAAAGATGATATCGAGAACCTGCGTATATTAGAATAGATCAAAATATCAATTTTCATCATTCCGTTTACATTGACTGTTGTAGAAAACAAAAAACTGAAACTATTGGCAGAATTATTACAAATGTGGATTTGTATATTCAACACCAATCACATGAGTTTTATCATCGGACCAAAATTTTGGAACGCGATCCCTTATTCATTACATTTGGTAGTAATATTAATTGATTTTCAATCTGGAGTTTGGTTGGCATGTAAAGTAATATGGTGGCCTTTTTTTTGTTGCAAATTTAAATGTGGATTCTGAATTCTTGTGGTAAGAGATCGAACTTTCATAGTTCAGTATTGGTCAAGTTAATATTTTAATGAAGAAAAAAAAAGAAGCACCGGCGTAAGAAAACGTTTTCAATGTTTCATTACTTAAAACTAGTGAATTTCCGCGCTACGCGCGAGTGGTTGTCATATATATATATATATTTTTTTTGTAAGATTTAAACTTTTGTAAGTTGGTTTTAATTTTGAAATAATGGAACCCATAAGCCAATGAGCCTCTCAAATGGCAAGATTCAGAACCTGTTTCTCTGTCGAGGGATATGTATTCTCATGATGGAAGAAACAATGCAGATGTTCACGGTCATTGGTTGGAAAAAAATATAAGTCAAAATGGATGGATGGACCTTGAAGCTGGTACGTGAACATGCTGCTCCAAACAACAAGGTAATCAAGATATGATCCTTTACTCCTCCTCCATCTGCTTCTCTACTCACCAAGTCTTCACTTTTTCTTATTTTTTCAATATACAGAAAATAACACCATTTTAATCTTACAGTACTTAATACAAGAAGGAGGGAAAACAAACTTTGTCATTTTCGACAGGGACACCCGCAAGCTAACAAACCAAAATGCTGAAGACTTGTATCCCGTCTAATATTGGTTCTGTAAGTTTAGAAAATCGCGAATGTGTTCTTTATATCACCCTTTGGACTTCTTATTCATATCTACCATGACAATAGCAGGGTAGACTAATTATTAAGTCTGGGTAATTAATTTAATCAGTTAGAGTTTGAGTTATGTAGTTAATTAGTATAGCTAATTACAAGTCCCTACGTGTCCCCTTGCGTGTTACCATGCAAAGTACACCTAGCAAAAAAAAGATCAACAGAAAAAAAGAAAAAAGAAAAGAGGTTTTACATAATCGTCTGAGTTAGGAGACATTACAAGCTGAATTTACACTGTTACTAACCAAGAAAAGACTGCAGCGATCGATTATCACTTTAGATGTAAGATTGAAACTTGACATTGTGCGCTTCACTATCTGTGCGGAAAAATGAAGATATATCAAACACGAAATGGCTTTTGTTCTGTTTGTGAAGAACTAAACTTACACCGTCAATGATTTCTTAATCTTTACCGAGTTTGGCTACGCATCCTATACTTCAAAGCTTTCATCGCCGCTTTTGCCAAAATGAAGGCAGCTTCAGCTTCACCTTCTGCTTCCTCTCTTGCCGCTTCTTCAGCTTCTGCGATTGCAAATTCTGCTTCCGCCACTGCTCTTGCAGCGGTTGCAGCAGCTTCTTGTGCTGTCATTCCCTTTATTATAAATAACTCTCCATCTACCTGGGGTTTAGTTAGATTTTTGACACAATTCTCCTTGTATGCTTCCAACAAGAGTTGAGGAGACCTTTGTTTTGGTCCTGCAGCCATATAGTTGGAAGAAATCCTGTATTTGTGCTTTATCTAAAAGGCGAGAACAAACGCAAGAAAACCATCATTAAGTGAGTAATGAAAGAATGTGATTTTGTAAGCAGAAACTTTGATCAAAGTATCTCTTTTTACCTTAACTAATGTTCCAACATTTGTCAAATACTTTAGTCTTGAAGTCACACGCCGTTTCATATCCGGTTGCATCATGAAATTCTCCTGAAAAATTTACAGCTACATTAAGTCCTTGATGATTGAATAGATTCAGCAATCCTTAATTATGTACAGGGCCAACGAATAAACATAAAAGGAATGCTTAAGCGTACCTCTATATACAGCAAGATCGATTTTCCGTCAGGACCAAGCGGTCTCTCCAAGTTGGTAATGGCCTCCAAGATAATCTTATCCACACTACAACAAACATATAAGAGCTCAAATCTTTGTTCAAGAGAAACTTAGACTAAAGTACGCCTGTATGCTTCATGACATACACAAACACATATTTTTTCCGCACTCTTCCCATATCTAACATTCGCAGCATCATATATCTCATACAATAAAAGAAGACGCCAAACCTTGCATTATCTCTCCGGCGCGGGTATTCATATACATTCATTGACATGTATTGCTTGTACGAACCTCACAAAGTTTTTACTCTAAATCTATTAACATGATGCCTAAGCCCCTACCCGCAACACCAATTGGTCTTGGACGTACAGCTCCTTCGGCTAAAGCAACACTGTTTCCCCTTTCTCTACCACCACCGCCGCTTCTCTCAACATTTCACGAAACAATTTCATTGGCATTCCTTCATAATTTAAAAGAGAGGACATTAATCTATTGTCATAGCAAGTGTTTAAGATTATATTGATTACCAGAAAGAGAGGATTGTACTTTGAGCATTACTTCTTTATGAAATCACTCTATTGTCATCCTTAAAAGCATTTTCCAATAAAACATATAAGCAATCAAAACCACAAGCATCTGTAACCAAATTCAGTCCATACAATCCTCAACGTTGGCACAAGCGTATCAGAACCATCATTATTGTCTAAGAACGCCATCAGAGAGGCGATTTACTACTCAGTATATCTATAAAAAACATCAATACAAATTACTGGTAATTCTCATCTTCACATAAACACAGTAACATACAAAGCAGAATAAGAAGTCAAAAGGAAACATTATACCAAGCCGAGACGAGTCCCACAAAAAGGGTGATATAAAGCACACATTCGAGATTTTCTAAACTTACAGACCAATATTAGACGGGATATGTGTCTTCTCAACCAATATGTGTCTTCCTTGACGCGATACCACATTAGGGCTTGGTGTGGAACCAATTTTAGATGTTTCGACCCATAATCGTCTTCTTAGAAAGGGCGAGGAGTGGCGATTTGTTTTTTTTTTTTTTTTTGTTGAAGTGCCACGTGTCAACTTCTCATGCGCTGACGTGGCAAGCAGCGGAGTCGGAGAGAGTTGGTCTTTAGACATGATTATCGCAGTCTCTTACGTAAGTCTCTTAACATTATTTGGTAATTTATTTAATCAGAAAAGATGAAAATAGTTAAGAGACGTCTCTTATTTTGGAGACTTAAGATACGTCTCTTAAGGGCCACGTGGCCAATTGTGACTGGTTCTACAATTTGAGAGAAAAAAATATTTTCTTTCTCTCCTCATTTTTTCCCCGACCAAAATTTCTTCCTCGTTCTCTCCGTCGAAGGCGACGACTCTTCCTCCTGGGTCTTCTTCTTCTTCTTCTTCTTCCTCAATCTCTCTAAAACTCGAGCCTCCTTTACGATGTCCGGTGCTGGTAAATCATTGAGGGGTCGTGGACATCACTCTTCCTCTCGGAGACAACTTCACCGCATCAGAACCCTTTTCCTCCACCGCCGGAATTCACCATCACTCCGCCGATTCGCGATGCTTCTCCACGTGCACCATCGCAAAATGCAATGACTTTGCTTGCGATTCCAGGTGGTGGACCAGTATTTTTCTCCCTTCACATCATCATAGATTTGGGTCTCTATTTGGATTTCTAGCTCAATAATTAATTGTGTGCTCTCTTTGATTTTTGTGGAATTCGATTTTTCGTTTTTGTTTGTGAATCGAATTTGGTTCCAGTGAATCTTTGATTTTTTTTTTATCTACGTTTGAACAAAATCGAGCCACTGTTTTGCCTTACTCTCTTTGTTTTGGTTGGTTGAGTTTTAGATCATATCAAAGACAGTTTGGTTACTTTGTCATGATTCGTTTTGGTTGAGTTTGAAGGTATTGAACAACAGTTTAAGAGCCATGATCATGACAGGGAAAACCAAAACTTTGTAGTTGGTAATAAATTCTTGTTTAGAGTTAGATAATGGTAATAAAGGCTTGGTTAGATAGGTTTTGAGTGCTCTTAGTTAGGTTTAAGTCTTGTTGATGTGGTTAGATAGGTGTTCAATGCGTTTTTTTTCTTTGATCTTCTTTAAAGAAGATATGTTTCTTTGATCTTCTTTAAATGGCCGATGCTTCTTCTCCTTCCTTTCAAATCCCTTTCTTCTTATATTTCTTTCCCTACAACCGGTCATTCTTTTCTTTCATTCATTCTTCTCTTTCTCTCTTCTATTCCCTTTAATGGATATGTCCTTTACATATCCATATTCTCAGCCCTCAAATTTTGTTGACTTGTTGAATAGTGATATATCATGGTTTTTACCCCCTTTAAGCCATGATATAAGTCCGTTTTATATAGTCTTTCTACTATTTTGTAGTGTTTTAGAGTCTTTTACATGTTTTAGCACGTTTGGAGCATAATTAGAGATATTGGAGTTTTTTGGAGCATTTTGGAGCAAAACAGAAGTTCGTGTAGCTGAGTACCCGATTTGAAGCCCTTGTATCGACCGACACCACATGGTGTCGATCGATACTGACACCATGAAGGAAGGAAGCACGTCATTGTCCGAGTATCGATCGATACCACTCATGGTATCGGTCGATACCGGCGTCCATGGAGAAGGAAACGCGACTTTTATGAAGAGTTGAAGAATTACAAAATTGCATAGAAGACTTTATTATTTACAATTTAGCCCAAAACGTTTTTTAGCACTATAATTAGATTTTTCAGCCACTTTTGTTGGCTAGACTTGAAAAGACTGGATTAAGCTTTATTCTACTCTGGTTTTTGGAGAGACAACTCTGAACCCCTGTTTTTTTATTGATTTCTTTGATGATCTATTCAATCATGTTGTTTTCATTCTCCATGTCTGAGTAGATCCCTTGTTAGGTTCAGGGTTCTCATAAGGGTTTTATCTGAATGTTAGGTTAATTAGTTAATTAGGATTCACCATCTGAATTAGTTCTTCACCATAGGTTGTTCTCATAGCTAATTATAGGTTGACGAATCTAGAACTTAGATCTTAGGATAATTGATTAGGCACGAGAGTGCGATTAATTACCTGACAGAACTTAGGGTGAGCAAAATAACTATTCTCAAAGAGATTTGGTTTAGTTGTTTTGTGAACAAATCAAACTTGAAATAAAAGCTGGTTTAGACTTTAGGATTCGCAAAGAGATTTGGAATTCTAGGATTTAGACTTAGATAGTTTTCGCAACGAGAGTTGGGTTAGCTATACTTTAGTGATTTGAGTTCAAGAACCGCGCTAAATCTGAATCCTGTTAGTTAGTTTATCTACATTCATTGAATTCCTGAGAAATACCCTGAGCCTATCTTCTTTCCAATTGACTTACAACTTGTTTAATTTACGCACTTGCATTTAATTACATTGTTTGGTTTAGCTTAATTCGAATCTATATAATCTATTGCGTGATATCTGGAGTTCTTGTGTTCGACCCCTACATATACTGCAACAAATGCTTTAGTACTTTTAGGGTATTAATTTGAGCATATCAAATAGTCAACAAGAAACTCGCCTTGATGATTCCTTCTCTTCTCAGTCTACACCTCAAGAGCAAGTCCTTGTCTTCTCTTCTCAGTCTACACCTCAAGAGCGAAGAGAAAGAAGGCCTTGGACCTCCAGCGATGATGTGTTGCTCATCAGTTCCTGGCTCAACACCAGCAAAGACCCTGTAGTTGGCAACGAGCAAAAAAGTGGAGCATTATGGAAGAGGATAGCAGACTACTATGCAGCAAGTCCAAAGGCTGCATCACGTGAACACCGTGAAGCTAGCCATTGTAAGCAAATGTGGCACAAGATCAACGATTTGGTGTGCAAGTTATGCGGTGCATATGAGTCTGCAACAAGAGAGAAGGCCAGTGGCCAGAATGAGAACGATGTGCTTAAGCTTGCTCACCAAATCTTCTACAATGATCACAAGAAGAAGTTTACTCTTGAACACGCATGGAAGGAGTTGAGGAATGACCAGAAATGATGTGAGCTTTCAACAACAAAGACTGATGCATCCTCTAAAAGGAGAAGGAGAAGGAGTGAGGAGGGTTTACAATCACCGGGCTCGCGTGCAGAGGAGATGAAGAGTGGCGAAGATGATCTTTCTAGCAATCGTCCTCCTGGTGTGAAGGCAGCAAAAGCTAGCGGGAAAAGAGAGAAGGCTGAAGGCAACACTCTGTCTGAGTTTCAGAGGATGTGGGACATTAAAGAGAAAGACTTAGCAATGAAAGAGAGACTGTCGAAGATGGGTCTTCTTGACAGTCTCATAGCAAAAAAAGAACCTATGTCTGAGTTTGAAGAAGCTCTAAAGAAAAAGCTCATTACAGAGATGTTGGCTACTTGAGTTTCGAGTTTCGGTTTCAGCATAAGTTGTTCTATTGTTTTTTAAACAGTTTGTGGTTTAGCTTTGTCTGTTTCATGTACTTGTGTAATCTGTTTCATGTTCTTGTGTAATCTGTTTCATGTACTTGTATGAATCGGTTATTAGTCAACTATGTACTTGTGTAATCTGTTTCGGTATAATCTTTGATATGATGAAGAACAGCAGGGCTTGAGGTCTTGCAAAACCATTTTGAGGAAAAGTTTCTCCTTGAGAAGCTACGAAGACAAGCCATTTCTAGAGGTGAACTTTGTTTTTTTCTAAGTAAAATCTAGACTATATACTTGTGTAATCTGTTTCATGTACTTGTATGAATCGGTTATGAATCTGTTTCATGTATCAGCTTTGTCTGTTTCATGTTTAGCTTACATTTACTTATTATCATATATATATGTTATCTGAAAAATTAAGAGAACCTTTAAAACAATTCATTAGCAAAGAAACAAAAGAACAACATAAGTTCTTTAAAATAAATTCTCTTAAGAACAAATTCAACACAATTCATTAGCAAAGAAACAAAAGAACAACAAGTTTACATATAAAAATAAATTCAACACAATTCATTAGCAAAGAAACAAAAGAACAACAAAAGAACAACACAAGTTTACATCTAATTTTTTTTTTTTTTTTTTAAGAACCCCTATGGGGTTCTACCATTGGACATACCAAAAAATGAGGGTCTCTTGCCTAAGTTTCTTAACCCACTTTAATATTAAACAAATGGTTAAGAAACCCATTTGAGTTTGTGCAATAATCATGCTCTTATAGTAGAAGTGTGATTTACTTTCTCTTGTTATGGTTAATGCCTTTACGGTATATTTATTATAATATACTTTATAAGTGTGATTTAAAAAAAAAACCACCGACGTAAGAAAACGTTTCAATGTTTCATCACTTACACATGCTATAGTTTTTTGGGGTACTGATAAGTGTATATTTTGCATGTTTTTAAGGTTTAGTTTCATAGGTTTTTAGTTTCAATTTGTATAGTTTTGAGATATTTTCATGCATTTAGGTCCAACTTGAGTCTCAATACATTTTAGATGTCCTAGGTTGTCTTTGCATTCTTTTTGGCTTGCTTGAGCCATTTTCAGGTGTTCTTGGAGTCTTAGGAGTTGGAGGAGTGATGATAGCCATAAAAAAAGGTCATTGCGGAATACAGAGATGTAGGATCAGGTTGAGACGTCAGAAGTTTGGCATTGGATGAAAGACTTCCCACCGATGGATTGAGCTCAGATTTTAACACAAGATCGATCAATGGATTAGATTTCATTTGGAAGTTGTTTGAGGCTATTCCAACGGTGCGATCAAACGTTATGCCGATTTTCGTGACGACGGTCCAGTCTAGCTAGCAAGAGGAGCGAGTGGAGAAACAAGCCAGATCGATCGATCCACAAACTTGGATCGATCGATCCCAAACATCAAAGATTTCCCAGACCGACTTACAATGCCAGATCGATCGATCTCATGTTTTTGGGGGATCGATCGATCCCCTCTGGATCGACCGATCCACCACCGCGACCGAAGCCATCCGAAGTATTTTAAAGATCGACTCAGAAGAACGGTTTCCATTCGGATTTAGCTTCAGAGGTATTCATGAAAGTTGTAGATATTTCAGTTAGCTTTCCAATAGAGGTGGTTTCAAGTCATTATGAGAAGTGGTTCGTGAGTTATGGCGGATGTAGTGAAGACGTATCAAACCGAAAACTAGTCTCCTGAAACAGTGTAAAAATGTCTTTTTCTCTACTTTGCCTAACTTTTGGTGACTTTGGACGCCCAAAGCTGTATAATTATTGGTCTTTGGACCAGATCTAAGAACCTTTTTATCACTTTTAATAAAAACTCTAGAGAGAAAACCTTGTTCTTCTCTTAAAGATTTGCAATCCTTTGAAGATATAGAGAAGTTTTTTTGAATTTTCTTTCACTTTTCTTATTATTTTGTTCATAGCTTTCATTTGTACGGTTTACTTTTGCGATTTAGCTATGTGTGAGTAGTTCTATTAGGATTCTTGGGTAAGGTAGATTAGGGTGATTTTAGGTTTGTTCTTGATGTTTAAGAGCTAGATTACTTGAAATCCTTTCTCATTAAGTGTTCTTAATGCTAGATTAGCCTTGACAAAGTTGATCTTGAACCTAGGGAATCCCGTCACCCGAAAGGTGTTCTTAGGAGATTCTTGAACGAACTTATTGAGTGCTTTTCATATCTTAGCCAACGGAAAATTGATGTCTAGGGTGAATTGTGGTTAATTAGACTTGTGCTTATTGCTTGTTAGTCATAGAATTGCGAACGGAAGTTTATGACGATTGATGACTAAGATAGGGGTTAATACCATGGACGTGGATTAATCTTTAGTAGTGTTCTAAGGCCTAAGGAGATATTTAGTAGAATGTTTGAGCATCTTGAGTAGATTAAAGAATCACCCGANGGTTTGTCATTTCTTGTTTGCTTGAGGACAAGCAAAAAGCAAGTCTGGGGGAGTTGATAAGTGTATATTTTGCATGTTTTAAGGTTTAGTTTCAATTTGTATAGTTTTGGGATATTTTCATGCATTTAGGTCCAACTTGAGTCTCAATGCATTTTAGATGTCCTAGGTTGTCTTTGCATTCTTTTTGTCTTGCTTGAGCCATTTTCAGGTGTTTTTGGAATCTTAGGAGTTGGAGGAGTGAAGATAGCCATAAAAAAAGGTCATTGCGGAATACAGAGATGCATGATCAGGTTGAGACGTCAGAAGTTTGGCATTGTATGAAAGAGTTCCCACCGATGGATTGAGCTAAGATTTTAACACAAGATAGCTCAATGGATTAGCTTTCATTTGGAAGTTGTTTGAGGCCATTCCAACGGTGCGATCAAAAGTTATGCCGATTTTTGTGACGACGGTCCAGTCTGGCGAGCAAGAGGAGCGAGTGGAGAAACAAGCCAGATCGATCGATCCGAAAACTTGGATCGATCGATCCAAAACATCGAAGACGTATCAAACCGAAAACTAGTCTCCTGAAACAGTGTAAAAACGATCGATCGATCTCATGTTTTTGGGGGATCGATCGATCCCCTCTGGATC
This sequence comes from Eutrema heterophyllum, assembly GCA_002933915.1. Lineage (NCBI taxonomy): Eukaryota > Viridiplantae > Streptophyta > Magnoliopsida > Brassicales > Brassicaceae > Eutrema > Eutrema heterophyllum. The sequence continues at coordinate 577,881 of PKMM01034249.1, forward strand.
GACCGATCCACCACCGCGACCGAAGCCATCCGAAGTACTTTAAAGATCGACTCAGAAGAACGGTTTCCATTCGGATTTAGCTTCAGCGGTATTCATGAAAGTTGTAGATATTTGAGTTAGCTTTCCAATAGAGGTGGTTTCAAGTCATTCTGAGCAGTGGTTCATGAGTTATGGCGGATGTAGTGAAGATGTATCAAACCGAAAACTAGTCTCCTGAAACAGTGTAAAAATGTCTTTTTCTCTACTTTACCTAACTTTTGGTGACTTTGGACGCCCAAAGCTGTATAATTATTGGTCTTTGGACCAGATCTAAGAACCTTTTTATCACTTTTAATAAAAACTCTAGAGAGAAAACCTTGTTCTTCTCTTAAAGATTTGCAATCCTTTGAAGATTTAGAGAAGTTTTTTTGAATTTTCTTTCACTTTTCTTATTATTTTGTTCATGGCTTTCATTTGTACGGTTTACTTTTGCGATTTAGCTATGTGTGAGTAGTTCTATTAGGATTCTTGGGTAAGGTAGATTAGGGTGATTTTAGGTTTGTTCTTGATGTTTAAGAGCTAGATTACTTGAAATCCTTTCTCATTAAGTGTTCTTAATGCTAGATTAGCCTTGACAAAGTTGATCTAGAACCTAGGGAATCCCGTCACCCGAAAGGTGTTCTTAGGAGATTCTTGAACGAACTTATTGAGTGCTTTTCATATCTTAGCCAACGGAAAATTGATGTCTAGGGTGAATTGTGGTTAATTAGACTTGTGCTTATTGCTTGTTAGTCATAGAATTGCGAACGGAAGTTTATGACGATTGATGACTAAGATAGGGGTTAATACCATGGACGTGGATTAATCTTTAGTAGTGTTCTAAGGCCTAAGGAGATATTTAGTAGAATGTTTGAGCATCTTGAGTAGATTAAAGAATCACCCGAGTCGATTGCTTTACCCGAGAATTCGTTTGTTTAAATTTGCTAATTAACGTTTAAGTTTGTCAATTGTGTCTTGTCACTTGTTTATTTCTCTGTTGCTGTATGTTTCACTTGTTCGATAAAAAC
>PKMM01034249.1:579230-601246 GCA_002933915.1 Eutrema heterophyllum
AAAAAAAACTCAAAATTGATTCATATTATCCATAAATCTTATAAACAATCCCTTTAAATGAATGAGAGGTTCCTGAATTACCAAACACACGATAACAATTTTTTTGTCTAATTAATTTTATATATTATGAATCGTATATATATATTTTTTTTATATTTAACACTTTTTATTTGGTAGTTTTTATTTTTTTCTCTAACTTTACTTTTTCAATGTTATTAGTTTCTATTATATAAAACACAATTATTTTTCATTTTTTGTTATTTTTATTTGGTAGTTTTTATTTGTTCTCTTTCTTTACTTTTTCAATGTTATTAGTTTCCATAATATAAAACACAATTCTTTTTCCTTTTTTGTTATTTTTTATTATTTAAAAAAAAAAACTAACAATTGGAAAATTTATATTATTACTTTGACACATGTCGCGATCTAAATTAACAACGACACATGTCACGCTCTCGTGAATGAGAATTATCCTACGTGTCATGATCACGTTGAGAGATCCAGCTTTATATAATAAGATAGATTAAAAAAAAATATCAGCTTCCATGTACATGTACTGTTGCAGAAGTTAAAAAACATTCCTTTAATTTTTTTATTTGTGCCCAAGCCTAAGATAAGAGATTATAAGATCCGTAAACCAAGAGATCTAATACGTGGAAGAACAAAAATCATGCATTGCTATATTTTCACAAAGTAATTTCGACGAATATAGGCTTATAGCATTGCGGTCGGTGAAATGAATAAAAACAACAAATGTAGTTAGTTTTAGAATAAACGATGCCGATAATATTTAAAATTGTTGTACCGAGTGGTAATTTGGGATGAAACTATATCATTTGTTCTAACTTCAAATTTGGAGAGAGTATGGATTTTGACCAAAGTGACAGTCACAGCGTGATCGGTTTTGGAAAATCCAGTATCAAGAGGTTAAGAAGTATAATCGCTCACTCAATACAACCTCTCTTACACTCTAGCAATTTCCCAAAGTTTCGTATTCTCCTTATATACCAGCAAGTCTTGAAGCCTGATTTTATCAACCAATTGGCATCAACTACAACGGGAGAAATTTTATTTAGATGAATTCGGCTCATTCCATTCAAAGCCCAACAGTTTGATTTGAGGTCATAAACCCAACAAGTGTTATTTTATTTTATTTTTGGTCGAACTCCCAAAAAGTGATAAAGCTATTTTTCTCGATAAGTTGTTGACATGCTTAAGGGTTTACTGTTTCTGAATGATAAACTGTTAAATAATCTTTCAATACTATACAATATGAATGTTACATCATTTGTATTCCCTTAGCTGGAAAATTAAGATATACAATGAGTGATGAAATACATATTTGTTACAATGAAAAATAATTTTATTACGTGAGAACAATAAACACATATATATAATATGTCAATATCGACATTATATATAAACATTGCAAGTTTCCGTGATTATAGATTACTTAATTAGTGCACCATGAAAAAAACGTTTGGCAAAACCGACTTTTACATTTAGGAACGATGTATTTCTCTTGACCAACTTGTTGGTTATTGCAAAGTTTTTTGCAAGCGTCCTAGCACATTGTAGGGGTTGCGTTTTTTACCTCTTTCAAACAATGGTTAGGGACACAGTGTTTGACACACATTTCTACATTATTCGCATGCATGTGACATTTATGTTGAAAACATCATCGTGAACAAAGCAGCAATCATCAGAAAGCTGCATATTTTGTTTAAAATTTGAGTTGTCATAACGTAGATAAACGAAATGTTAAATAAGTTTTATAGAAAAAGAAGATTTTTTTTTTGTTACGAATTAGATGATTTGGTGAGAATATTGGGTTGGTTAAGATGATTTATATAGTAAAGGTAATGTTATATATTTTTGGATTTTTTTTTTTTTTTTTGAAGATTCAATATGTTTCTTGTTTCTTTTTCTTTGAGTTTATTGTTATGAATAAACAATTAATACTTTAACTGTTGCTAACAAACCATTAAATTTCTTCTTCGGTTAATACGTAAACCAAGTTACAAGTGAGTTGGGCCTAAAAAATTATGGGTGTTTTGTAACTTTTAGCACTTAATAAATTTTATATAGTTTTTTATTACTTAATTTAATGCTCATATTTTTTAGCATTTTTGTTACTATTCATAATAATTTAGTCTCTGTACAGAACGGCGTATACGTATGTAAACGGTACACGCGAATATTTTCGTCATTTACACGTTAAAAGACAAAAAAAAATTAAGTACCAAGATTGTAAAAAAAATTCAAATAAGTGTTAATCTATGCAAATATGTCAAAAAAATTAATCCGATTCCGGTTCGGTTATTTTCTGGTTAAAAAAATCAATCGGACACGATTAAGTCACTACCCGGTCTTAGACCCGACTCGTCGATTAGTCACGCGAAGCTTATAAGTGTGATTAAAAAAATAAATTAATCTCGTTTATAAGTGTGATCTAAACAAAAAAAGCACCGGCGTAAGAAAACGTTTTAATGTTTCATTACTTACACATGCTATAGGTTTTTTTGGGTACACATGATAAAGTTGATAACGAGAACATGAGTTGGTGTATATTATAATAGATTAAAAAAATATCAGCTTCCATGTACTGTTGCAGAAGTTGAATATTTTTATTTGTGCCCAAGCCTAAGATAAGAGATTAGAGATCCGTAAACCAAGAGATCTAATACGTGGAAGAACAAAAATCATGCATTGCTATATCTTCACAAAGTAATTTCGACGATTATAGGCTTATAGCATTGCGGTCGGTGAAATGAATAAAAACAACAAATATGGTTAGTTTTAGAATAAACGATGCCGATAATATTGAAAACTGTGTACCGAATGGTCAGGGGTAGCCTTGAGAATTCTGGGGCTAAAGACAATTTAATAAAAAAATTATTAAATTTTTTTTTTTTTTGCAATTTAGGGTCCAAATATTTATATATTAATTCATAAAATTTGTGGACAAGAGGCCAATGTTTCATCTGACTGCCCTGACCGGCCCTGCGAATAGTATTTGAGATGAAACTATATTACATGTTCTAACTTCAAATTTGGAGAGAGTATGAATTTTGACCAAAGGGACAGTCACAACGTGATCGGTTTTGGAAAATCCAGTATCAAGAGGTTAAGAAGAAGTATAATCGCTCACTCAATACAACCTCTCTTACACTAGCAATTTCCCAAAGTTTCGTATTCTCCTCATATACCAGCAAGTAGCGCTGGGAATAAAAACCGAACTGAGCTAACCGAACCGAACCGAAGTTTTGTAAATTCGGTTATGGTTCAGTTATTTTCGGTAGGATTCAAAATTAATTTTGGTTTTCGGTTTGGTTCGGTTCGGTTCGGTCGAATCGATCGGTTAACCGAACTTAAAAAAAAAAAAAAATTAAAGTTTTTTTTTGAATTTTTTCGAAAATAACAGAAAATACCCGACAATAATCGAACTACCCGAACCGAATTACCCGAAAATAACCGAATTACCCGAAAATAACCGAACTACCCGACCCGAATTACCCAAAAATAACCGCAATAACCGAAAATAACTGAAACTATCCGAATTAAACTGAATTTCGGTTATTTTCGGTTATAAAAAAATAACCGAACTACCCGATAACCGAACCGAACCGAACAGATATTTTATTCGGTTATTTTCGGTAAAATTTTTGAAAACCAAACTAACCGAAAACCGAACTACCTGAACCGAATTACCCGAACTAACCGAATTCCCAGCCCTACCAGCAAGTCATGAAGCCTGATTTCCTTAACCAATTTGCAACAACTCCAACGAGAGAAACTTTTTTTAGATGAATTTGGCCCATTCCATTCAAAGCCCAACGCTTTTATTTGAGGCCATAAACCCAACAAGTGTTATTTTATTTTATTTTTGGTCGAACTCCCACCAAGTGATAAGGTTGTTTTTATTTCCCATAAGTTGTTGACATGCTTAAAGGTTTACTGTTTCTTAATGATAAACGGTGAAATAATCTTTCAATACTATACAATATGAATGTTACATCATTTGCATTCTCTTAATTGGAAAATTAAGATATACAATGAGTGATGAAATACATATTTGTTACAATGAAAAATGATTTTATTACGTGAGAACAATAGACACACATATATATATATATATATATATATATAATATGTCAATATCGACATTATATATAAACATTGCAAGCTTCCGTGATTATAGATTACTTAATTAGTGCACCATGAAGGAAACGTTTGGCAAAACCGACTTTTACCTTTAGGAACGATGTATTTCTCTTCACCAAATTGTTGTTGATTGCAAAGTTTTTTGCAAGCGTCCTCGCACATCGTAGGTGTTGCGTTTTTTACCTCTTTCAAGCACTGATTCGGGACACAGTGTTTGACACACATTTCTATATTATTCGCATGTGATATTTGTGTTGAAAACATCATCGTGAACAAAGCTGCAATCATTAGGAAACTGCATATTTTTTTCAAAATTTGAGTCGTCATAACGTATATAAACGAAATGTTAAATGAGTCTTATAGAAAGAAAACAAGATTTTTTTTTTGGTTAAGAATTAGATGATTTGGTGAGAATGTTGGGTTTGGTCTAGGTGATTTATATAGTAAGGGTAATGGTATCTATTTTTAGAATTTTGTTTTTTTTGTTTAAAGATTCAATCTGTTTCTTGTTTCTTTCTGTTTGAGTTTATTGTTATGAATAAACAACTAATACTTTAACTGTTGCTAATAAACCGGTCTTGTTCGTTTGATCATTCAAATGCTAGATGAAGCTGAAAACTGATGTTTGTTTAGTGCATAAAATGATCAACATCCAGATGGAACATCTTAATGAGTTTTTAAAATTATGAAGAATTTATTTTGAAATCATCTAAACCGAATTGAAGCATTTGGATGGAGAATTGGAGATGATGCAGTCAAAAATAACAAAAGACGAAAATATCCTTAGCTAAACAAAACAAATTACAATAAAAAAACCTATATCTAAAATCAACAACTCTCTTCTCCGTCTCATTCATCTCACTCGACTACGGCGAGCTGCTTCTCTCTCCGGCGGCTTCTCACTCCGGCGGCTTCTGGATTTACTTGTTGATTCTCTCTTCGGCGGCTTCTCACTTCGGTGGTATTCTCGAGAAGGAGAAACCCACTCTCGGGTAAGTGAACTCTCTTGCGCTTAGGTGCTTTTTGTTTTGCCCTTAGGTGCTCAATGTGTATCTCGCTCCTGATTCCGTTTCCTCTTTGCTCGAAGCCTGATTGAAATTTTTCTTAAAGCTTGAGGAATGAATATAATTGGTTTTGTTCCTCTCTGTTAACTGGTTTGGATGGTGCAAGAAATCGACCATGGAATTCCGATTCTTTTCACAAAAGTTGCTTTTTTGTCCGATTCTGATTGTTTCTCGACTATTGGGTTATGCAACTGAACTTGGTTTAAATGGTGTTTGATTTACAATGTGAATCTAGTGAGATCTAGAGTATAGTGTACTTGATGTGTCTGTTGTATGGTAATGGCATTGTTTATCTTGTTTTTTTTACTACTTGCCTTGGCTAAGAACGAAAGAGCTCTAATTTGTTAGCTTCGAATAGTTTAAGCTTAAGTAATAGAACATATAGTTAGAAGAAAACATAGCGTGAATCAATACTTGTCATGGTGGAGATGGAGAATGAGAAAATTGAATGAGACCGAACCAAGTGAGAGATATGAATCTCAGCCTAAACATAAGTTGTTAGCTTCTAGTTCTAATTTGTTTCTACTTGTGTTTGATTTTTGATTTTTGATGCATAGTTTGATTTTTCGATGCAAGTTGATTACAAAGAGCATTGGATCTTCTCTCATATTCGACATTAATACAATGATAGTCTACACGTTTGCATTAGATAATTTATCGAAACAAATGAATTTCTATAGGAGTTGGTGCATTAATGCTGAGATTACAATATCGCTGAAACTCTAACTTATGCCTTTTGATTCTTGTTCATTTTCTCTCATCTCATCACATTATCTCTGTTTCTGATCATATACGTTAGGTAAACATTTATGCTTAGAAGCTGCTTGTATTTGTGTTTTTGTTGTTTGAACCATCGGTTGTTCTTTGTTTGAAGAGTTTAGGTGCTATCTACAAACGTAATAGGATCTTGGTTTATCTCGCATGTCAAGAAACACAATTGAACAGAAAACCCAGAGTCAGATATTTGAGCAACTGTTTTGAGAAGTTGTTTCAATGCTTGTTCTTTGTGTGATGAACTTCTGAGCACGTATTTTTAGAATTTAACATGCTTAAGGGTCAACTTGACATGCTTAAGGGTTTACTGTTTCCGAATGATAAACTGTGAAATGATATTTCAATACTATACAATATGAATGTTACATCATTTGCATTCCATTTGCATTCTCTTAGCTGGAAAATTAAGATATACAATGAGAGATCAAATACATAGTTGTTACAATGAGAAATGATTTTATTACGTGAGAACAATAGACACGTATATATAATTTGTCAATATCGACATTATATATAAACATTGCAAGCTTCCGTGATTATAGATTACTTAATTAGTGCACCATGAAGGAAACGTTTGGCAAAACCGACTTTTACCTTTAGGAACGATGTATTTCTCTTCACCAAATTGTTGTTGATTGCAAAGTTTTTTGCAAGCGTCCTCGCACATCGTAGGTGTTGCGTTTTTTACCTCTTTCAAGCACTGATTCGGGACACAGTGTTTGACACACATTTCTATATTATTCGCATGTGATATTTGTGTTGAAAACATCATCGTGAACAAAGCTGCAATCATTAGGAAACTGCATATTTTTTTCAAAATTTGAGTCGTCATAACGTATATAAACGAAATGTTAAATGAGTCTTATAGAAAGAAAACAAGATTTTTTTTTTGGTTAAGAATTAGATGATTTGGTGAGAATGTTGGGTTTGGTCTAGGTGATTTATATAGTAAGGGTAATGGTATCTATTTTTAGAATTTTGTTTTTTTTGTTTAAAGATTCAATCTGTTTCTTGTTTCTTTCTGTTTGAGTTTATTGTTATGAATAAACAACTAATACTTTAACTGTTGCTAATAAACCGGTCTTGTTCGTTTGATCATTCAAATGCTAGATGAAGCTGAAAACTGATGTTTGTTTAGTGCATAAAATGATCAACATCCAGATGGAACATCTTAATGAGTTTTTAAAATTATGAAGAATTTATTTTGAAATCATCTAAACCGAATTGAAGCATTTGGATGGAGAATTGGAGATGATGCAGTCAAAAATAACAAAAGACGAAAATATCCTTAGCTAAACAAAACAAATTACAATAAAAAAACCTATATCTAAAATCAACAACTCTCTTCTCCGTCTCATTCATCTCACTCGACTACGGCGAGCTGCTTCTCTCTCCGGCGGCTTCTCACTCCGGCGGCTTCTGGATTTACTTGTTGATTCTCTCTTCGGCGGCTTCTCACTTCGGTGGTATTCTCGAGAAGGAGAAACCCACTCTCGGGTAAGTGAACTCTCTTGCGCTTAGGTGCTTTTTGTTTTGCCCTTAGGTGCTCAATGTGTATCTCGCTCCTGATTCCGTTTCCTCTTTGCTCGAAGCCTGATTGAAATTTTTCTTAAAGCTTGAGGAATGAATATAATTGGTTTTGTTCCTCTCTGTTAACTGGTTTGGATGGTGCAAGAAATCGACCATGGAATTCCGATTCTTTTCACAAAAGTTGCTTTTTTGTCCGATTCTGATTGTTTCTCGACTATTGGGTTATGCAACTGAACTTGGTTTAAATGGTGTTTGATTTACAATGTGAATCTAGTGAGATCTAGAGTATAGTGTACTTGATGTGTCTGTTGTATGGTAATGGCATTGTTTATCTTGTTTTTTTTACTACTTGCCTTGGCTAAGAACGAAAGAGCTCTAATTTGTTAGCTTCGAATAGTTTAAGCTTAAGTAATAGAACATATAGTTAGAAGAAAACATAGCGTGAATCAATACTTGTCATGGTGGAGATGGAGAATGAGAAAATTGAATGAGACCGAACCAAGTGAGAGATATGAATCTCAGCCTAAACATAAGTTGTTAGCTTCTAGTTCTAATTTGTTTCTACTTGTGTTTGATTTTTGATTTTTGATGCATAGTTTGATTTTTCGATGCAAGTTGATTACAAAGAGCATTGGATCTTCTCTCATATTCGACATTAATACAATGATAGTCTACACGTTTGCATTAGATAATTTATCGAAACAAATGAATTTCTATAGGAGTTGGTGCATTAATGCTGAGATTACAATATCGCTGAAACTCTAACTTATGCCTTTTGATTCTTGTTCATTTTCTCTCATCTCATCACATTATCTCTGTTTCTGATCATATACGTTAGGTAAACATTTATGCTTAGAAGCTGCTTGTATTTGTGTTTTTGTTGTTTGAACCATCGGTTGTTCTTTGTTTGAAGAGTTTAGGTGCTATCTACAAACGTAATAGGATCTTGGTTTATCTCGCAGGTCAAGAAACACAATTGAACAGAAAACCCAGAGTCAGAGATTTGAGCAACTGTTTTGAGAAGTTGTTTCAATGCTTGTTCTTTGTGTGATGAACTTCTGAGCACGTATTTTTAGAATTTAACATGCTTAAGGGTCAACTTGACATGCTTAAGGGTTTACTGTTTCCGAATGATAAACTAAGAAATGATATTTCAATACTATACAATATGAATGTTACATCATTTGCATTCCCTTAGCTGGAAAATTAAGATATACAATGAGAGATCAAATACATAGTTGTTACAATGAGAAATGATTTTATTACGTGAGAACAATAGACACGTATATATAATTTGTCAATATCGACATTATATTAAACATTGCAAGCTTCCGTGATTATAGATTACTTAATTAGTGCACCATGAAGGAAACGTTTGGCAAAACCGACTTTTACCTTTAGGAACGATGTATTTCTCTTCACCAAATTGTTGTTGATTGCAAAGTTTTTTGCAAGCGTCCTCACACATCGTAGGTGTTGCGTTTCTTACCTCTTTCAAGCACTGATTTGGGACACAGTGTTTGACACACATTTCTATATTATTCGCATGTGACATTTGTGTTGAAAACATCATCGTGAACAAAGCTGCAATAATTAGGAAGTTGCATATTTTTTTCAAAATTTGAGTCGCCATAACGTATATAAACGAAATGTTAAATGAGCCTTATAGAAAGAAAAAAAAAATTTTATTTTGGTTACGAATTAGATGATTTGGTGAGAATGTTGGGTTGATCTAGATGATTTATATAGTAAAGGTAATGTTATCTATTTTTAGAATTTTTTTTTTTTTCTGAAGATTCAATTTGTTTCTTGTTTCTTTCTCTTTGGGTTTATTGTTACGAATAAACAACTAATACTTTTTTTTTGGTCGAAAAACAACTAATACTTTTAACTGTTGCTAATAAATCATTAAGTTTCTTCTTCGGTTAATATGCAAAACAAGTTACAACTAAGTTGGGCCTAAAAAATTAATCCAATTTCGGTTCGTTTAGTTTCCGGTTAAGAAAATTAATCCGACCCGATTAAAGTCACTACCCCGTCTTAGACCCGACTCGTCTATTAGTCACGCGAAGCTTGACTTCTTTCCCCCCCCCCTTGCTTTCGAGTTTCTCTCTGAGTCGAATCGAGAAAAATACTTTGCTCAATCAACAACTATTTCTCGTGTGGTAATCTTCATTTCTATCAATTGGAATGGTATTTTTTTATCGGGTTCCTACTAATCATGGCTGCGATTTTGTCTCTTTCTTATGATTATGTGGGATGTATTTGATTTTTTTGTCGTTGTTGATGTTATGTTCTGCGTTTCTCGTATCAAGTGGTAATTGTGTTTGTTCATCTTCCCTAAATTGTATGTTCTTTACTGCTGATTCTTAGTAGAGAAACTGGTTTCACTACTCTATACGATCGAGATCTCAACAAGTTAGTTGAAGCTCACTGCGAGATGGCTGATTCGAAACTACATTACAAAAAGTTTGAAAATTTGTTCAATAGTCCTCTCAAATATTGCTTAGATTCACTCCAGTTCCTCTTTCGCACATAGTTTACTTTTCCTGATTGTGCCATCTCATTGCTGATTCGGGTACTTATTTCTCGAATCTCCATTGATTAGGTTTATGTGTTGATAGCATTTGTATTTGCCTTTCTTGGTTTCATGGAGATTAATCGGCGTACTGTTGCTCACTAGCCTTTAAGTCTGTTGTTTGCCTCATACGTTTTATGATTGACCATTTTGTTGAATACCAAGATTAAGGCTTTTTTGCTCCACATCAAAATGTAGCATATTTTTACATTTCATTTGCGAAACGTTCTTCAGTCCATTGTGAGTTTCTTTCTGAGTTAAAAGGATATGTCTTGTGAAAAGTATAACCGGGCATTGCTTATTTTCAGTGACTGGTTGAAGATGGGAAGTCCTGAGAATGAGAAACACCTCGAGGAATACTCCGTTTCCAAGTGAGTTTCTTATTTATACATCGGAAAAAAAAAGTTTGATTGTTTGCTAATTATTAGAAAGACAGAGTAACACAGATTCAATGTTTATTTCTTGATTATGATATTGATTCTTGTGATCTAGGAATCATAGCTTTATCATTAATTCATTAGCTATGTAGCCACTCCTAGTCATTTTACACTTGTTTATACCCCCATGCTTAACCACAACATTATGCATCTATTCGAGTGTGTTTATCGAGTGTCTTGTATATCACAGTCTGATTGTTGTTCTTGAAGTTGAAGCATCCTAAAGTGTCTCAAAACAAATTTTGGTGCAATGCATTAGGGACATGGGTATTCTCAGTCCTAGGCGCATTGGTTGCAATCCCGATGGGCATCAAACGCAAGTCTCTAGGTCCGCTCGTGTTCTTCTGCACAACCGGAACGATGCTTGACATCATCATTGGTGTGAGTCAGTGCGAGAGAGAACACGCAGAACACCAAATGAAGTTACTCCAAGACTCTCAAAATGCAACAGCATCCGAACCTATTGCCGCAACAACCAACACAGACACAGATTCCATGTCCTAATCTTCTTACATTTTTTTTTTTGCTAAGACTTTGATACATTTGATGCGATTTACAAGTTAAAACTTATTTCAAGACGTGATTGTTCATGTGTGTTAAGAGGATGATTTGGCAACATGAAAAACTAAGTATACAAAGCCAGTTTCATATCTTGCCAAAAAAATTGTCATCTTCAGGATTTTGAGTCATGCAGAGTCGTCTCAAAGGCAATTTTGTCTCCGGTTGATTCAGGATCATAAGGTTTTCAATAACCTTTAAAATGGGTATTTTCAATAGCTACGATAAAACCCGATCATTTATACATGTTCAAACCAAAGAAACAAAAGAAAAAGCAGAAAGAGAGATTGTAATCATCGATGATGTCTGAGTAAACGACGGCAAGCAGAGGAAGATTCTGATGACGTGGAATGGACTCACACTCATGACTCATCCGACGAGGAACCAGCGAAGATAAGCCAACAAAGATAACGAGATGGATAGGCATATGAAACCGAACACCAATCTTATGTCGGCGTCTGGTTGTATTCTTCGCATCCGTTCCACCACCACCGGCACACGAACGATTCCGATCAACACCGTCACAAAACACAGGTGCGCTAACATGTTGAACTCCATTGCCCAGTATACTACCACGTGTACGGTCTTCGTCTCCGTCTCCAAACCAGATTGTCGTCTGCAGTATCTTGTGAAGATGTCGAGCAAGACTGCTACGTAAAAACGATCGCTTAATCGACGGAGCTCTTCATGTATCTCACCAACTCCATCCATTGCCAATCGAAACGAAGATTGAGAGAAAAGAAGATAAAAAACAAAATCGGAAAAAAGGGAAAGGGAGAAAAATCCGTTAAACAGGAAGGGTTTATCTAACGGTTAAATATTTAACCATGGTCCTTGGTTTATAATAACTATTTTGGCATTTTCCTAACGGCGTAAACCAGACTAGTTTCAGAGCCAGTGATGATGACTGTCACTGATGACCTGTACGAACTACGAAGGACTTTTTGGTGACCGTGAATGGTTTTATGAAACACATTTTGGTTCGTTTGTGAACCGGAAATTGAGAATTGGGTCAAAACAAACTGGTTCCTCATAATTTATTTATCTTGGTTCTTTCTTTTTTTTTGTGTGCGAAATCTTGGTTCATTTATTATCCGCATTACCATTTAGAAAAATAGCTGCATAGTAATAATGAGATTTTATATAATAACTACATATCAACTATATTTCTACTAAGTTCTTCATCACCGGGACGCCCATTTTACTAAACGAAAGTTGATGCATTTGCTTCACCTTACTTTGTATTTGACCTAAAGTATTTAATACTTTTTGGAAAACCAACGAACTGTTACTACCTTGACTCTTGCTCTTGTTTTATTTTTATTTTTAAACATCACATATTTGGTTATGTTGATGACTTCCAATCAATCATACCGAAATTAGATACTTAAGTGTAAGCAAACCGGTTCCAGCAAGATTTATTGATTCGGATTATTGCATCATAGTTACAATAACAATGTTATTAACAATTGACTCAACTATATTCCTATATAACCTTGGATTTTAGTTACTCTGTAAACCAGATATTTAATTTCCTCGACAAAAAAAAATTGCAGCAGAGGTCGTATAAGGTTTTCACTACATTGTGCTGCTTCCTTCAACAGTTTACAATGAGGCCTTTTCTTATTGAAGCAATTATGATCTAAAACTGTTATTACGAGCGTTATGAACGGATGGATCTTGCACTCTGATACCAATTGGTATTTCAGCAAATCAATTTCAAAATCTCTCTATCAAAAAAATCATATGTTCACAACCAAAGAAACAAAATGGAAATTAAACGCGAGTACAATGTTAAAATAAAAGACGAACCAGCGAAGATAAGCCAAGAAAGATAGCGAGATCAATACGCATATAGAAGCGAGCGCCAGAAAAAANATGGAAGAAAGCAGAGGAAGATTCTGATGACTCACACTCACCCGACGACGAACCAGCGAAGATAAGCCAAGAAAGATAGCGAGATCAATACGCATATAGAAGCGAGCGCCAGAAAAAAATCGGACTCTCGTTGTAAACTTCGCATCCTTTGCACCACCACCGGCACGAAAAGGATTTCGAAAACCACCATCAGAGAACACAGATGCGCGAACTTGCTGAACTTCGATGCCCAATAGAATGCCACGTGTCCGGTATTCGTGATCGTTCCCGGATTTGGATCCGAAAGGTCCAGACCAGCTTGACGTCTGCAGCATCCTGTGAAAATAGCGAGCGAGATTGCTACGACTAAACGAACGTTTAATCGACGAAGCTCTTGCCGAATCTCACGAGCTTCATCCATTGAGGTCGAATCTTGCAGGAAAACAAAAAGATATATTATAAACGAAGATTTAGAAGAAGAAAAAAAAGTAGAAATCAGAATTGGGGAAATTAAGGGACAAGTAGTTGGTCAAAGAGTGAGGGGTTTTTCCCTTTTGTTTGCATGGGTTTATCTAACCTAACCACGGTTAAGTTCAACCATGGACCATGGTCTGTTATAACCGTACTCTAACGGCGTAAGTTGGACAAGTTTCAAAGCGAGTGGTGATGAATGACGTGGACGAAGGAACGATTTGTCACGGTATATTTGGTTTTATTGGGATCATTTTTTTAATTTATCATCATTACTATTAGCTTGTGGTCAATTTACATGCTACGGTAATATTGTTTATTAACAACCCACTAAACTATATTATTGTATAACGTTGTAGCATGGAATTTCCCGATTATATTGTAATACTGATGATGAACTTATTTATATTGTAATACTGATGAACTAATTATTTAGATTGTTTCTAAGAACATCTTCGTCTTTTCGCATAGTCTCCGGGCTGATTCAGAATCAAGTGACGGAAATTGCAACACGCAGGTCAGTAACTGCATAATGCAGATTCCTTACCATGAGGCCTTCTCTTAAAGCCATTATATATATATATGTGAGCTACGATCTGAAACATTTATATTTATGAACGGATAAAACTTGTACTCCGATGTCAATTTGGTATTAAGCAAATCATGTTCAAACCAACGGAACCAAAAGAAAACGCCAACAACAAAAAAAAAACAAGAAAGCCAGAGAGAGTTTGTAATCGGCGATGACCACATTAAACGACGACGTAGTTCCATAGAGAAATATTCTGATGATGACGTGGAAGGACTCACACTCGAAGATAAGCCGAGAAAGAGAGCGAGATCAACAGGCAGATAGAACCGAGCACCAGTTTCACGTCGCACTCTTCTCGTGTTCTTCGCAACCGTTCAACCACCACCGGCACGAGAGCGATTTTGAAAATCACCAGCAGAAAACACAGACGCGCTAACGTGTGGAACTCCGACGCCCAACCGAATGCCACGCCTCCGGTCGTCGTCTTCCTTCCCGGATATAGATCTGAGAGCTTAAAACCAGCTTGTTGTCCGTAGTATAATGTGAAAATGTCGAGCAAGACTGCTACGAGAAAACGAGGTTTTAATCGATGAAGCTCTTGCCGAGTCTCACGAAGCTCATCCATTGCGATCGAATCTTGCAGAAAAAAGAAGAAGATTATAAACCAGATTGAGAAAAGAAAATATAGAAATTAGAATCGCGGAAAGGGAGAGAAAATCAGTAAGAAGGGTTTTGGAGTACGTACGTTAAATAAAGAGTGAGAGGTTCTATCTAACCTAACCATGGTTAAATTTAACCGTGTTGCATGGTTTATAATAACCGTAAGTTTTAATTTTTTTTTAACGATAATGAGCGTAAGTTACACAAGTTTCAAAGCGAGAGAGGTGATGAGTTTATGACCAGGCTGGACGAAAGACGACCCCTTGGTCACCGTAAAAAGTAAAAATGGTTTTTCTGAAATACCGGTTACATAACCATAACTCGTTCATTGCTGAACCGGAAATCGACAATGCAGTTAAACAAAATGGTTCCTGAAACTTTTATTCATCTGGGTCAATTTATCATAACGCATTATTACCATTTAAAATAAAAATCTGCATAGCTTAAGATTAGTAATAATGAGATTTGATGCAATAACTTTTTGTTTCAACTTTTGATATAATAACTATATAATCACAACAATTATTATTTTGTATTTTAGCTAATGTGAAAATATTATATCTTCACTAAGTTTTTTATATATTACGACACGTGAAAACACGGGTTTATCGGATGGTTTATAATAAGCTACCTTGACTCTTTTGCTCATGGTTCAATTAATAACCATTACATTACGTAAGTGAAAGCGAACCGATTCCTGCAAGATTTATTGGTTCGGATCATTACCACCGGTTTTGTGGTCATTTACATGCTACAATAATTATTAGCAATCGACTCAACTATATATATATATATATGTCGATTTAATTAGCGTGAAATTCCCGGCTACGTAACTTAGATTTTTAATTAAACGAGATATTTAATTTCCACAAAGGAAATTTGCAACAAACAAAAGTAATATATAGTTTTCATGCATAATGCAGCTTCCTTCAATAGTTTACAAATTACAATTAATGAGACCTTTCCTTAAAGCGATTAATCTAAAACTGTTACGAGCGGATAATTCTTGTACTCTGATATTTCAGCAAATCATATGTTCAAAACTAAAGAAACAAAAAAAAAAAAAAAAAAGCAGAAAGAGAGATTGTGATCATCGGCGATGATGATTTCACCAAACGACATCGTTCCATATAAGAAAGCAGAGGAAGATTCAGATGAGATGACGTGGTAGGACTTACACTCATCCAACGACGAAGAAGCGAAAGAAAGCCAAGCAAGAGACCGAGATTAGTACGCAGATAGAAGCGATCGCCAGAAAAAAATCGAACTGTTGTTGAGTTCTTCGCATTCGTTCCACCACAGCCGGAACCAAAGCTATACCGATCATCACCCTCACAGCACACAGACCCGCTATCTTGTGGAGCTCCGATGCCAAATAGAGTGCCACGTGTTCCGTCTTCGTCTTCTTCGTTCCCGGATTTGGACCTGAAAGGTTCAAACCAGCTTGTACTCTGCTGCAGCATTCTGTGAAAACGAGTATCAAGCCTGTTACGAATAAACGAGCGTTTAATCCACGAATCTCTTCCCGTCTCTCACGATCTCCGTCCATTGCGATAGGATCTTTGCAGGAAAATGGAGATTTGAAACGAAGATTGAGAGAAGAAAACAAAAATCAGAATCGGGAAAGGGAAAGGGAAAGGGAGAAAATCCGTCGAGGGGTTTGGGGGTTTTTTAAGCATGGGGCCATGGGGGTTTATCTAATCTAACCATGGTTAAATTTAACTATGGACCAATGTTAAATTTTTAACTATGGACCATGGTTTAATAACCGTATTCTAACGGCGTAAGTTAGACAAGTTTCGATTTTCAAAGCGCGTGGTGCTGAGTGATGACGTGGACAACAACAACAAAACTGACCTCTTGGTCACCATAAAAGACCGGTTACAAGAATTCGTTCGTTGCTGAACCGGAATTCGAGAGTTGGGTTAAGCAAACTAGTTCGTGCAAAAATTATTTATATTTGGTCAATTTATAATCGGCATTACCACTGAGAAAAGTATCTGCATAGTTTAGTAATAATGAGATTTGATACATTATGTAAATAGATTTCAAATTATAAAACGTTTAAAATTATCTTCTTGAGTTTCATCACTTTTCTAAAACCTTAAGGTAATCGAGTAAGCTGAAAACACTTGTGACTTGTGAGCTCACTGGGCTTCCCCATTACTAAACGAACGTTGAAGCAGTGGCCTCATCTTACTACACGTGGAACGATGGATCTATCTGATGGCTCATATAATAAGCTACGATTACTTTGTCTTGATCTAAAAGTACGTAAGACTAGAAATTCCAACTCGATTTTACGCTCTTGATTTTCTTAAGCTAAGCAAATTGCCATAACGTTATCATTGCCATCAGCTTGCGGTCAATTTACATGTTTTTTTTTTGAACAATGGCTTATTAACAATCGACTAAACTATATTATAACGTTTTAGCGTGGAATTTACATGTTACAGAATAGTTTTATATATTAACAATCGACTAAACTATATTATATTGTTTTAGCATGGAATTCTCGGTTATATACAACAAAAAATATAGCCTTTGCATTTTAACTAACCTGTAAATGAGATATTTAATTTCTTAATTTTTTTGCTTTGGTTGAAATGATTTAAATATCAAGTTATCAACTAAATATTTACTCTCTCTGTTTCATAATATATATTATGTTTTTTTTTTCGCAATTGTAGCTCAGTAAAATAGGATTTCTTTTCAAATTTTAAGTTTTTAAGACGTCATAGTCAACTCTATAATATTTTTACTTTATCACTGTTTTTTATTTTATTTTAAAAATTTAGACGTACAATCAATTGACTCAATTCTATAAAGAGTATATACTGCTGGTGCTTGAAAAAGCGGAGCCTTGCAACAGTTTATAATTTGGTTTTTAAAGTGCTGGTCAAAGACTTCAATAGACCACTTAGAGCATGCGGGAAATGGGAAGAAACTCAAATGGTTTCTTAACTAATATTTAATTATAAAATTTAAGTTAAAAACTTCTGTTAAGAAATTTTTGTTTTTTCTGTTCCAATGGTAGAACTTCATTAGAGATTTTTTCTTAAAAAAAAAATTAATAATTTTTTTTTATTTTAAATAGAATTTTTTTTTAATTAAACATAGTTGACATAAAAAGATAACATTTTAAACATAGATTTTGAAAAAAAAATGCAAAAAACACTCAATTATTATCTTGATCACGTCCAAATTTTTGTCATATATGCTCAACAAAATCAAATTTCAATTGTTGATACAGTTGTCTATCACGAATTCTAATTCGAACACCCAACATATTGGCAAGATTTGTAGGCATATCTGTAGAATAAGTGAGATCCACATGTGCACTTCTGTTTCCTTCTCCTTGTTGGAATTCTGAAACATCAAACTGAGTGTATCCATCTTGTTCATCTTCTACTATCATATTATGGAGTATGATACATGCTCTCATAATCTTTCCTATTTTTACTTTATCCCAAAAAAGAGCCGGGTTTTTAACAATGGAAAATCGAGCTTGCAAGACTCCAAAAGCACGATCGACATCTTTTCGGGTAGCTTCTTGATGTAGAGCAAATAATGATGCTTTTGGGCCCTGGGGAATTGGAATAGATTGGATAAACGTAGCCCATTTCGGATAAATACCATCTGTGAGATAGTAAGCCAAATGATACTCCGTTCCGTTGACAGAGAAATTCACTTGCGGAGCTTGACCTTTTATTATATCATAAAAAACAGGTAAGCGATCAAGAACATTGATATCGTTTAAGGTACCTGGAGGTCCCAAAAACGTGTGTCATATCCAGAGATCGTATGAAGCTACCGCCTCTAAAACGATTGTGGATTTTCCAGAACCACGTGAATATTGCCCTTTCCAAGCGGTGGGGCAATTCTTCCACTCTCAATGCATACAACCGATGCTTCCTACCATCCCGGGAAATCCGCGTTGCTCTCCAATATCAAGTAGTCTTTGAAGATCCTCCGGTGTGGGTCTTCTTAGGTACTCATCGCCGAACAAATTTATTATTCCTTCGACAAAATTTTCCAAACATGAACGAGCAGTAGTTGCACCGAGCCGGAGGTATTCATCAACCGTATCAGCCGAAGTACCATATGCCAAGAGACGAATTGATGCTGTGCACTTTTGAAGTCCCGAGAGACCATGCCTTCCGAGAGCATCTTTCTTCTGTCGAAAGAATCGAACTTCATTGGAGAGTCGATCAACAATCTTCAAGAACAATGGCTTGTTCATTCTAAAACGTCGTCGGAATAGATTAGGAGGGTATGTTGCACTTTCACTGAAATAATCGTTCCATAAACGTATGTGGCCTTCCTCGCGATTTCTTTCGATAAAAACTCGTTTTTTTTTTTACTCGCTTGCCTCCTGATGATCACCATAATCAATGAACAGATTCTCGAATGTTTGATCAAATACTTGATCAAAATGTTGATCAAAAATTTCATCAATTGATCCATCAAAGGTATTATGGGAAGAAGATGCCATATTTGTTTTAGATTTTTATGAAAGAAGATGAGAGATTTGAAAGAAGATGAGAGAAGGGATCAATAATTGTTTGCGATTTGTTATGAAAAGAGGATTTGATGAAGGATACAAGAAGGATAATGAGAGAAGAGGAACCGGTTTACAAAATATATAAGAAGGAGCATGAGAGAAGGATACAAGAAGGAGAATGAGATAAAAGAATATGTTTACCAAATATATAAATAGAAGAGGCATGATACATAGCAAAGAAACATAACATGTGTGGTCTCAAACTTTACATAGCAAAGAAACAAAACCCACACCACAAACCAACAAATAAAACGACAAACATAGCAAAGCCTTGTGACTTCTCTTGTTCTTTTGTGTCGACTTCCATGCTGCTGCTGCTCACGGGATTTCTTCTGCTTAAGTATTTGCTTTTGCTGCCCATAAAACAGAACTCACTGTGCTTCAAAAACAGAGCAAAAACTTGAGTTCGAGTTTTGTTGTCGTCAGTTCATTACAACAAAATTCCCACGAATGACAGCAAAAACCAATCTGATGAGAGAGTGAGTAAGGCATTGATTTGAGTGACCAACATCATACCTTTTCTGGAGATCGATACCCAAATTCCCACGAGAAAGAATAATGCCATCAGCTTCTTGTAGAATTTCATCGAAGTGGGTCAGTCCCTAAAATAAATATAGATATGTAAATATAATCAGTACCATTCCCATTGCCTCTTCATTTGATATGTAAAATAAGTTACAACGAGAGACATGTAAAGCAAAAATAAATGCATTTCACTTGCCTCTTCATTCTCAATCTTTGCAAATATTTGGGTTTGAGATAGGTCACCCAAACTGTTAAGTAACTCACGGGCATGTGTCAAAGTGTATCAGAAGCTCGGAATTAGTAACCATATCTTCATTTTTTACTCAAAATGCAAAGTCAATCTCAAACAATTAACATTAAACAAACTCATTTCATTAAATTAAAACATAACATGAAACCTACAAATCTAAAACACAAACAATTAACATAAAACAAACAACAACAAACTAAAACAAACACAACTTCAAAGATTCAAATAAAACAGATGAGATCACTAATTAGCCAATATTTCTGTAATAAGCTTCTTCTTTAGAGCTTCTTCATAGTCACATAATGGTTCTTTTTTTGCAATGAGACTGTCAAGTAAACCCATCTTTGACAGTCTTTCTTTCCTCTCCAAATCCTTCTCTTTTATGGCCCACATGCTCTGAAAATTTTCGAGAACATTGCCCTCTACTGTATTCTTCCCTCTGCCTTTTGCTGCTTTAACACCAGGAGAACGGTTGGTGGTTTGATCTTCTTCACCAGTCCTTCTTTCCTCTACATGAGAGCTTGATGATTGTGCACCATTATCACACCTTCTCTTTTTACAGCTTCCATCAGTTTTAGTAGTAGATAATTCACACCATTTCTGGTCATTACGCAGCTCCTTCCAAGCATGGTCAAGGATGAACTTCTTCTTGTGATCATTGTAGAAGATCTCGTGAGCCAGTTTGAGAACATCATTTTGATTCTGACCACTAGCTTTCTCTCTTGTTGCAGCCTCATAGGATCCACATAACTTGCAAACAAGGTCATTGATCTTCTGCCACCGGTGCTTACACTGAGTAGGCTCTCGGATTTCACGTCCTGCAGCCTTCGGACTTGCAGCAAAATAGGCTGCAATGCGTGACCAGAACGCCCCTGACTTCTGCTCGTTACCTACAACAGGATCCTTGCTCGTGTTGAGCCAGGAGCTAATGAGCAATACATCATCAGTCGGGGTCCATTTCCTTCTTTCTCTTCTCTCCACAGGCGTGTCTTCACCGAAGCTTGAATCTTCAGTACAAGCTTGAGTACTAAAGACAGGAAATGGATCATGAAATGTGGGGACACTATCTTGTTGACTGCTCAACAGTTCAACAAAATTAGATGTGTGACTATATGGATACGTAGAAGACATATCCACAAATGACAAAGAAGAGAGAAAGATAAGAAGAAAAGTGTTTAAGAGATAAAAAAAAAGAGAAGAAGGAATGTGATCAAAGATGAAAAGAAAGAGAAGCCAAGCAGAAGCGTTTAATAGAGGATAACAAAGGAAGAGAAGAAGCAAATAAAGAGAGAGCATTCATCACAAGTTCACAACCACATCGACTTGACAAGCATTCATCACAACCAGGCCTTCTATCTAACCAGAAACTATTTACTAACACAACTATAATCTAACACTAATGCATTTATTACCATCTAATAGGTTTAGCTCAGTTCCAAGATAGCATTCATCACAACCAGACATGTATCGATACTTTGATGAACCAAAAACTCAATCAGAAAGTCCTTTTGATATAAGCAGAAAAAACAAGATTTTTAAAAGAACCATATATTGAAAAACCCAACCAAGAACAGTAATGAATAACAAGTATAGCTCATTCATTTCTTCATTTTACTATATTAACATGGAAAAAGAACAAATCATTAATTTTTATCAATCACATTTGAACAGCTTCACCAGAATTCTAAAATTTCAATACATGGCGTTGCTCCTAACAAAACTGACATACAACACTTAAATGGATTTTAATATATGTTAACAAATTCATTATCAATTTACAAAAGAGAAATATATAAATCAAACTACAGTAATGATAAATATGGGACTATTCCAAAATACCAATCAATCTAATATAACAAACATCTGAAAATTATCCATACGAGATTACAAAGGTACAATATAATTTTCTGTTTCACAGAGACATACAAATTCATTATTCATCATAAGAAGTGGCTATCACAATAATACAGATGAATGTCCTCAGAAACAATTTAGTGAAAAGAACAAGTCATATTCAAGTTTTATTAGAACAAAGTGAAAGACACCAAGAGC
>PKMM01034249.1:601472-623841 GCA_002933915.1 Eutrema heterophyllum
AGGATCGGTTCTTAAAGATCCTAAATAAGGATCGGTTCTTAGTAATTGTGATAATTTTGATTTAATTTTAATCTAAAAAAACCTAAGAAACTCACTTAAGAAACCACATTAATCATGGTCTTAGAGCACCTGCATCATGAGGGTCTCTTGGGTGTCTCAACAACAAAATATTAATATTTTAGTAAAATTTAGTTATAAAATTAAATTTTAATTTTAAAATAAAATTGAACCAATTAAAAAAGGACACTTGGAGAGAGAGTGTTTCATGAGTGTCTCAAATGAGACACTCTCTACACTCTCTCTCTTCTTTTTATTTTTTTATTTTTTTTAATGGTGAGTGTCTCATTGGAGATGCTCTTAGAGCATCCATATTGGTGAGACACCTTCAATCAAATAAATTGGTGAGCATCCACATTGGTGAGATATCTACATTGCTGAAACACCCTCGATACGTCACCCCAAAAAAAATATTTTCTTAATTAAATAATTAAATTTTTTAAATAAAAAAAATCAATCACAACGTGACACATCAACTCGGGATGTCTCAACTTTTTTTTAGAATGTCTCATTTGAGACACCCATGTCTCTCTCTTAATTCATTTGGTTTGTTCAGTTGTATATTGTGGCTCACCACATAGAGTAACTAAAAAAGAATACTTGGTTTGGTTCGTGGGAAATTTAGTTATGTTCCAAAGACGTCAGCTTAAGAATTACAAACCTATTTAACCCAATTGCAATTTTCATTTGCATAAATATAGATCAATTCTCAAAAGTATTGAAATTGAAGTTTGGAATTCAACACTTTTCTTTAAAGATGAAACAAATAAAAATGTTTGATCAAACATTAAAATATCTATCCAAGACATGTTTTGAATAGACATGCAGAAAATCAAAGAAATTTTCATCTTCACTTATACTGACCATACGGGTCAAAAACCGACATTCCGTTCATAGAAGACGAAGATCCACCACCACCACCGGGTCCATCCTGACCCGACCCGTTTTGGTAGTACCGACCACCACCAATAACCATAGATTGATCCAACATACCATAACCATAAGCACCCGGAGGAGGTGGGCCATGAGGTAGGCCGTGGAACCCAATACCACTTCCACCAAAGGCCGGTTTAAATGATGATGAGTCACCTCTAAGTGAACACCCACGATCGGTCTCGAACTCACGGTACCGGTTAATGAACACATTGAGTGGTCCCACGTAATCATCGAACCCAAGCTTACTCATAGCCCAAAGAATGTCTTCAGCAGTTATGGTCTTGCGCTGCTCACGTTGGCAACGCTCGTTGGCTTCACCGGTCACGAAGCTGATGTACTCGGAGACGCATTCTTGAATCGTTTCTTTGGCGTCATCGGATATTTTGGCGTGCGACGGTAAGATTCGACGCATGATCCTTATGACGTTTGCTATTGGCATGTACTGGTCTTGCTCACGAGCCATACATGGTTGCTGCTGCTGCACCACAAGACCCTTGTTCTTGTCGTCACAGGCAACGATGGAGCCGGTCACTGTCGGGATTGAGTTATTGTGCTGCTCCATATTCAATCCTATTTCATAGATTAATTATAAATAAATAAAAATCACGGGAGAAAATCGAGAGAGAAAATTGAAGTTTTTTGGATACTAAATGAAATTAGTAGAATTGGAAATGAAATTAAAATTATAGGATACGAGTTGAATAGTAAAAAACGAGGACTATCAAGTAAAGACACGTGCTTAGTTACGGACCAATAAGATAAGAGATAAGTTTGTGGGGTCTACTTTTTATGACTGGACCTGTGGACCCCGTTATGTAGACTGTTTAGATTCTTGCCGTTACGTTTATAATAGAACGAAAAAAAGTCAAAAGGATCTTTGAATTTGACGTTGTTAATATGGGTGGTGTATTCAATATGATATTTCGGAGGATTTGGAGAGATTTGAGTTTTAGTGAGTTTTAGATGATTTAAGTAATTTAGGAAAGTTGTTATGATTTATTTTTAAATAACTTTAAAATCTCACCTAAAACTATGAGATTTGAATTTTTATTTTTTTAACTAAGAAATTCCACCAAAACACCTTAAATTCACTAAAAATCTTTTAAACCCCACTACTTAGAATATTTCCAAATTTCCAATAACAGTGGATTTGAAGATTCATTTAGAAATCACTAGTTCAATAACATGAGATTTTAAAAGACTTTTTAAAATTCATGTTTGAATAATATAAGATTTATGATTTAAATACAAATCACTCCAAATGCTAGATTGAATACACCTACTAAGTGTAAAAGCGTCTTGATCCAAAAAATAAAAAAAAACAGCGTATTCCCAATTTTTGTTTTGGGGTCAAATTTGCAGCTTGCTTAATTCCAATTTTGTTTTTACTAGTTAACCAAAAGACATTTATTTACTTTGCAACGAGGATAAATATGGTGAAACTGTTTCACTGCGGGTAAACTAGAATTTGTAGATTAAAATTTTAATTCATTTAGAGGAAAAAAGGTATCATGGCCCAAAAAAGTAGACAATAAATAAAGTCATGTAAAGGTTCCCAATGGTAAATGTTAAAACAATCACAAGAATAAAGTTAATGACGGTGGTTTGACCCAAAAAAATGTTTATGCCGGTGGTAACATGCTAAAAGCAATGAGTTTGTATTAATGTGTGAATGGTGCAATAACATTACAGACAAATTTTCTCATATTTAAATCTTAGTGATATATTTTTTTTAAAATTTGTTTTTGTAACCGGAATAAACCAAACTGAAACATTTATTAATCTACGGAATTTGAAGACAACAAAAAAACTACGGAATTAACAGTCGCCATATAAATTTCGGAGTGACAAAAAAAAAGATGCATCTCAAATCTGGTCAGCATGGCGATGACCACCAAACTAGCATAACTTGGTTTCTTTAGCTGTTAATTAGATGTATATATACTTTATATAGGAATTTTGTCATGCGTTATTCTACTTGTTCATCGATCCATTAAAATAATGCGAAGAAAAATCAGAAAGTGTAATAATTTAAGGCTTTAAGCAAGCGCATAAATTGAAAATCAAACGGGAAAAAGAAGCTTGCAAGTTATTTGAGATGGTGGGATATTATCCTTTCGGGTTTCAATAATTATTTTTTTTGTTTATAAAAAACTAAAATATTTGATAAAAAAAAGTGTATATATTTGCAGAATGAATTGACATATAGTTAAATGTCTTAATTGACTAAGTCTATTAAATAGAGGAGATTGCAAGTGTATTTTGATTTACAGAAGATATGTCCAAATAAGGGTGACAAACGAGAATCTCGTTTTGAAACGGATAAAAACTCAACCGTTAAAGCGAACAAACTAAAAAAGAAAATATCATAAGAGTAATTTTATAGTTTCCTATTAAATATAAACAAAAAAAAAGTTTGAGTTTGTGTCGGCCTTTAAACTAAACCAACACATACAATTCCCACCTCTGCACTTTTAAAAAGTCGAAACACAAATCTGATAAATAGAAAAAAAAGTGAAACTCAAAACATTCCTTGTGCATGCACCGGTATATTCAATGAACACATATATGAAAGATCATCCGCCATTAAAATTTGTTAATAAATAGCATAGAATGAAAATAATTGAATCAAGCATTGGCTCATGCCCGGATGTATACACGAGTATGCAAACAGACATATACATATATCAAACTCATTCATGCATGCATCTTCTCCAAACCTTTACAAAATCTAATGGCTTTTTGAAGACATGGAAATCTCTACTTCGTTGTTGAAAAGACATAAAAATCTTTAAACAAGTTTTTGATTTTTCATGAGTATATATATAGGCATAAATATATGGAGGCGCGCATATATATATATAAATAGCCACTTATTATTTGATTACCAGAGTTGGATTTGGGTAGCTGATAGTGAGAGAGAGGAGCTCCACGTTCCATTGTTTCTCTGCCGTCTGTTTTTTTTTTTTTTTTGTTGGTTCTTTATAGAATAATTATTTGGGTGATTTGTTGCATGCATAGAGAGGTTGATGGTTAAGTGGTTTTATAAGGAGAGGATACAAATGGCGAAGGAGGCGGTTCTTACGAGGTTGGTATATCTCTCTATCTCCCATTGGCTGATTTCATTGGCTAGTGGCCAGTCAAACTAACCCCACTGCTCTTCTCTCATTGGTCCTTTATTTCACTTATCACCAAAGTTAATTAAGAAAAGAGTGTTTAAGATGAAAGAAAAGAAGAAGATTTATTAAAAAAAAATTAGAAAGAAAAATTGAAGAATAAGATTATAAGGCTCAATTTGTTTATCATTAAAGGTTATTTTAACATTTTCTAATATATACATAATCAAGAAATATATTAGCGTAATTGAACGGCGGAAAAAATATTAGGTGTCATTTTTCTAGTTATATATTTTAATAAAATTTACGTTTCATTATCTATTCAGTGTTATTTAATAAATGAATTTTGAAAACTATTTTAAGATAATATTTCATCTGAATTGGTAATTTTTATATATTTTTCTAAACCTGCGGTTCCGAAAAAAGTGAGCTGTAAATTTTATTGAAAAATCTATTGCTACTAAAAACTACATTTTAAACCTTTCTATATAAATGAACTTTTAAAAGTATTTAAGTAAAAATTACAAAACTTTACTAAAAGATATTGGTGTCTACATGCATGTTATAATTGGATGTTAATTTACATTTCTAATACATACGCAACTAAGAAAATTTTACTTAAATATTCAGGTATTTATGTGTTTTCTAATGTTAATTTACAAAACACACAAAAGATTCGATCAACAAAAAAACACACACACACACGAAAGAAAATGACAGCGTTTGTTTGTTTGTTTTTCTTTTTTTTCTGTACAAAGTAAACAAAACGACCAAAACAATATCGTTTTGTTCGGAGTAATTTTTTTGTTAATGGTTTTGAGTAATTAATATATATCTATACTATATTTGAGTCTCATTAGGCTATCCACCTCAGCAACAAAAAATACTCTAAAACGATGCCACATCAGCATAAATAATATTCTCTGTTTTGTAAAAAAGCTTCTTCGAAGGTAATCTAAAATATTTTACTCATAATTTTGGGTTGTATTAATTATGTGTAAAGTAACAAAAAGCCCAAATAAACACAGCCCACACGAAAGGACCTCAAACCTCATGTGTTCTGAGAAATTGGACAGTCTTCTTCTTCTTTCTGTAACCTTCGGAATCGATACTAACTCGCTAATGAAATCAATTTCTCTTGACAACATCTTAAACTATCAGCCAATGTTACCGACTCCTCATCTTGATTCCTCTTAATTCAATGATTTTAATGGCCATTCCCCTCATATTGATGACCTCTCTTTGGGAAGCTTTTAAAACCTTCCCTTCCACTAAACTATCGATAAACCAAAACCCTTTCAAAGAGCCTCTGAAATCCAATCATGGCATCAAAAGATGTACATGTATTTTTTCTGCCTTTCTTTCTAACGCGATAGGAATATCTTAGTCCTCTCCAGTTGATGAGATTTTGAAATTGGCGAATGAATCATATGTTGTTTTTCTCATTTAAAGGCAAAAAAACAGATTTATAGGTTCAATGTGTTGGTGGAGCAGTCGTGTTCGTTAGAAGAAACTATTGTTAACAACTGCAAATGCGAATAGACGGTGAATTTATATGAATATCTTTGTATAACAATTTGTTTCCAATCTTCCTATCTAACCTTTTTCTCTGGCTCGTCTTAGGAAATCTGAAATTGGTTTCTGGGTAAGGAAATAAAAGCAAGTGTTGGAACGACTCAACGAAAAGATGATGAATACCTTCGAAGATTGCAAGGATAACGAACCAGTCTAGCTCCCAGAATCCAAGTTAATTTAACGATATGTTTACGAAATTTAATATGCTGAGTTAGCATGAATTTGTATTTGTCTTGCTCGCTTCATCATCTACAACTCTAGGGTGGTTTGTAAAAGTTTCGGAAACCAAATCAAATTACAGATTATTAATATGATGATGGTGGTTTTGTATTGTATGTAAAGGTTGCTAATATTTCAATGAACAATATTTATACTACGGATTTGTATGAGTTCGGAAGATTGAATGTTGCTTTTCATGCTTGCAGATCGAGATCATGAAGTGTTTCCCAAGTCTATTTGTCCAACCATACGTGTCGGTGTATTCCTTCAGGATGCAGTTTTATCAGTAAATAGACTGAAGATTTTTGTCCTTCTGACCAGAGGTCAAGCACGCCGGTGGGTCCAATGTAAAATCTAGGCTGTCCGATAAGGTTTTTGAAGGGAACACTCCATGTTCTGATTTCCCCTGGTAAAACGTTTTTAGTTGTCTCTGGAAGCTGGAGCCAATGTTAATTCTTTGGAGACTAAAATAATAAATAAATGCATCATCTAACATCTATATGATTAAATGATCAACAGAAGACGTTGCTGTGAAAGGACAGAGAAGTTCCAAATAACAATGAAAGATAGAAAAACATAAAGGAGGCAGTTGACGGTGTCAGAGGGGAGTAGTGGAGAGGAGTCTGAAGGATATGGCTAAAGCACATCAGAGTTTGGATGGTGAAAAAGCCAATTTTAAGGTAGATAGAGGAATGACAAATTATGAGCATGGTTGATGCAACCAATATAAAGATTAATTAATTATTTGTATATAACATACATGATGTCTTTTACAAATCACGTATTTTAAAGATAGATCTACTCTTCTTTCCAAATATACAATACTTGAGAACTCATGTTAACTCTCTGTAACATTGATTTACTTAAGTGTTAATGTCTCACTACTACATAACTAAGTTAATGTTTGAGGTTCACAGAAATATAAGAGAGCTCCAGATTTTGGCGCGGATGATGTATTCCGATAAGAGGATGCTAAAGTTCGATGGTCTTGACATACTGACATTGGTATCTCTTAGGACATCTCCAAAGAGGACTTCAAATTTAAAGTTGGCCAAACCTCAAATTTGAGGTTTGATGGTGTTTGTCTCCAAAAGCAAAACCCAAATCCAATTTCACAAATGTTGACATATTGCATTATAGTCCTTACTTTTAATCATTATTAATAAAAATCATACAACTTTATAAATAACAAAAAACATACATTAAAAAATATTATTAACTAAAATTATAATATAAACTTTTAAATAAAATAAAACATTACATTAAAATATAAAATTACATAAACATAATAATAAAAACAGACAAAATTATTACATTACACCAAATTATTCAACAAAACTATTTCCATAATGCTCCCAAATATGATCAATCAATGCATTCTGAAGTGATAAATGAGTCTCTATTTTTTATCTGTAAATTACGAGATAAAAACTGTTGAAATCGGGCATTATCATTTCTTGCCATTTCAACGGTTGCCTCTGGCGCTGGCCTTACATCTCTAATTGGTGTGTTGATATCACGTTCATCTTCAGTTATCATGTTATGCATTATAATGCACGCTGTCATTATATCATGCAATATTTCTTTCTTCCAATAACGTGAAGATCCAGTGATGATAGCAAACTTGGATTGTAGAACTCCAAATGCACGCTCAACGTCTTTTCGACATGTTTCTTGTCGTGCTGCAAACAATCTTTTTTTGGACCTTGAGGATCGCTTATAGTTTGAACAATAGTTGACCATTTCGGATATATACCATCAGCTAACTAGTATCCCATGTTATACTCTTTTCCCTGAATAACATAATTAGCAGGAGGAGCGGTACCTTGAGCGAGCTTTGAAAATAAATTGGATGACTTCAAGACATTAATGTCGTTGTTGCTGCCTGACATACCAAAATAGGCATGTCATATCCATAGATCATAATCTGCAACTGCTTCAAGAATGATTGTGGGTGATCCGCTACGTCCTGCAAATTGTCCTGCCCATGCAGTTGGACAATTTTTTCACTTCCAATGCATACAATCTAGACTACCCATCATTCCAGGAAATCCACGTTGTTGGCCGATATTGAGAAGCCGTGCAACGTCTTCTGATGTTGGTGATCTGAGATACCACTCCGAAAAGAGTTCTACAATGCGCGACAAAATCTCTTCAAGCATTCGATTGCTGTTGACTCACCTATCTTGATGTAAGTACAATTTTTTTTTCTACTCTATTTTATATATGATATTTGTTTATATATTTTAACAAAATTTATGTTTCAAACACTCTACAGATGGAAAAAGCCAAGAAATTGTTGGTTCAAGATCCAAAACTGAAAAAGGTTTTAAATTTGACCACGTCTGGGCTTTGATGAAGGATATCCCAAAGTTTACCGATAATGTCAACATCGGTATTCCAAATACTCCAAATACTGAAAGCGTTATTGCTGGCTCTCCGACATCACAATCTCCAGGTGTGACTTCATTTTCAATCAATTTAAGTAGCGATTATGGTGGGTTAAATTCATCAGAACGTCCGATAGGATCAAAGAAACCAAAACTCAAAAGGAAGATTGTTGAAGGTAATAATTCATCTGTTGATACTTTGGTTTCATCAAACGATCAACTCTTTGATTTCTTAAAAGAAAGTGCATCAAAAATGGGCAAAAGTGTGGAGATTGTTCAATTACGTATGCAAAATCAAGCAAAAAAAACTAGCCCTAAAAAAAATGCAGGAGGAAAATAAATTACTGTTAACAAATTTAGACTCTATCGTTGATAGTAATACCCGTGAGTTTATTCGGTCTGAACAAGTAAGAATCATACAAAAAAGAACTCAAGAACAAGCATCACCTCCGGTTGTACCAAATTTTGGACAATATTTTAGAGATCTTGGAGGTTCGGGATCAAACTTACCTGAATATTAGTATTGTTGTACTATTTTCATATGTGTAATATTTAAGTTTTCATGCTACTTTATTTACTTTATTTTGTATTAAACTTGCTAAATGTAATATTGGTGTTGTGTAATATTTTTTTTTTTATGATATGTTATATTTCTTTTATATTGGTATTTTTAATTTCAGTTGTTTTACTTTAATTTTATATGCAAACATAAAATTTATAAAGATAAATGTAAAATATTCATGAGGTATAAAATAGTTTGGATTAAAATGATAAACATCAAAAAATAAAATGATTATTTATGAAATATATAATTATAAGGACTAAAATGCAAATAAAAAATTGAAAATCTCAAATTTAAGGTTTTGAATAGTGAAACCTCAAATATGAGGTTTTACTATTGAAAACCTCAAAATTTGAGGTTTTAAAGTTGCTATTGGAGTGACAAAACCTCATATTTGAAGATTTGAGATTGCCTTTGGAGATGCCCTTATAGACTTATAGTAATCTTTTTTTTTTTTGAAACACATCTCTTATAGTAATCTACTATATATATATATATATATATATATAACCTATTTCAGGTTTCTTATGAAAAAAACAAAAACTCTACAAGAACAAGATCAAAATAAAAGGATTGTTTTTTATAGAACAATAATTTATTGCCGTTGGTGATCGTATGCGGATAAGTTAAAAATGTAAAATTGTTTTTGATTTCCTATTCAAAATGTATAATTGTTTTCGATTAAAGAAAGATAAAATATTTAGTTGTTGAGTTTATTCATCTGGTGAGCAACTCCAATTTTATGGCTCCGATGTACATAAATTACAAGCACATGTATGGAAGCTAAAATGTCCGCCGAAATTACGATATTTTATTTGGCAAGTCATATCATGATGTCTTTCGGTTTCGGCAAATCTGCAAACAAGAGGAATTAATTGTGATACACAATGTGCATGTTGCGGAATAGAAGGGGAAACAATAAATCATGCCCTGTTTGAGTGTCCTTCGGCTCTACAAACTTGGGCTATCACACCAATTCCTTCGCCTTTAGAAGCATTTCCAAATTCATCGGTCTTCTCGAATTTTGATTATCTTTTCTGGCGAATATATACCACAAGACGTTTAGTCTCGGATCTTTCCTAGGTTAATATAGTATATTTGGAAAGCAAGAAATGATAAGGTATTCTCAAACGTGGATAGAACATCGCAAGAGATCCTAAAGTTTGCGGAGTCTGAGGCAAATATATGGAATTCATCACAATTTATCGATCAAAATGTGAATCCACATACTACGGTTTCCACGGAGACTTATCCGGAATTTGAAGGCTTTTGGTGTTTTGTAGATGGTTTTTGGAATGAGACTGATACTTATTCAGGACTAGGTTGGCATTATATCCAAGAAGGGGGGGGGGCGAAGGAACGCTATTGGGAGCAAGGAATCTTCGAAGAAGTCTATCGCCATTACACGCAGAGATAGAAGCACTTATTTGGGCAATGCATTGTATGATTGCTACACATAAAACGGCGATAAGGTTCGCAACAGACTGTTCCGAGCTGGTGAAGATGGTGTCTGCACCAAAGGAATGGTCTGCTTTCTCTCTACATCTTGAGGAATTCGAAAGAAGTAAGGAGGTTTTTTCTTTTTTCCCTATCTCTCTCATCCGGCAAAGAATACATTGGCGGGCAAACTAGCATGGAGTGCTCGAGTCTTCCCTTCTGATATTTCGTATGTAAATTCGATGCCACCAGTTTGGATATCCGAACCGTTCTAGGTGTCTTATCTGTCGACAACAAGAAACAATGATTTTCAATACATATTTCAATAAAACTATGAAGTTAAACCACAATGCATTTTTCTGACATATTATAATCGTCTAGCGCTGTAAATTCATATAAAAAGATTGTAAATCAAATATTGTATTTGAAATATTAAATTAAAATAAAGATAAACGACAAAAAAAAGAATTTCCAATAAATTGGAAAAATACAAAACATAAACAAACAATACAATATAAATAACGTTTAAAAATAATTTTGAATTCACGTTCCGCGCATAGCTCTCTAATTCAACATATGTGACATAGGTGAAAATTGGAAAGTGTGGCGGTGATGATGTAAACGTAGTGGAGGTTCTTTCCAATTCTTCATGCTTAATCTTCGAACCCTAAGCAAGTGTGGTTTCACGGCTGAAAATGATTTATGCAGTTGGAATATATAATGATTTTGGACACTAAATGTATTGACATCTACTTTCATCATGTTTTCTTTAAAGTTTGTCTTCAAGATTAAGTATTAAGTTAGGCAAACAAATTCTAGCATTTCTCTTTCAAAGAATGACTAACATTTGTTACATTTCGTTGTACATGCAGAATAAGTATGTCATAGTTTGAGTTGGTTTCCTCCGATTTTGTTTGGTATGCTTTTGGTTTTTGTTCAAAATTTTTACTCTGCAGCAGCCATTTCTGATGTATTGAGTCCAATTTGGAAGCCTTCGAACTTCAATAATTTATAATGCGGAGGTATGGAAAAAGATATGAGAGAATTGGGAAAATGCAAATGCGGAAACTAAAGAAAAAAACAAATACATATGCAATATTCAGTAGATAAATTAGAATGGAAAGATTGACAGTGTAAAAACAGGTTTAATTGAACTTAGAGTTTATGCCTTTATGGTATATAACAAATGGCACAATGATGAATAAACTAACATTTGTCTCATTTAGAAAGAAACTCGCGAATCGCTTTGTGTAATACTCAGTCAAAGTTATCCAAGCATCTCCGTTATATCCAAGTATCCAACTGCTCTTTCAAAAGACAAGTGAAAGCTTAAGTTTTTCATATCAATATATTTTTGTTATTGTATAATTTTTTATTCATGTTAATGTTGAAAATCGATACTCCGGTATTAAAAAAAAAACTTAATCGTTACGCATCATTTTTTATAAAGTGGACACAAGTCCTATAAATACCAATCAAAAGCAGTCTTAACAGTTAATTAATAATCTTACAAATGAAAAAATCAGTTTATTTTATAGAAACAACGATACAATGTATAATATATCATTTTACAAACGTGTACATCTGCAAAAATAAACAGGCAAAAATAAATATTAGTTAACGCATATAATATATTTCAAAGTATTTCTCTCTCCCAATATAACAAAATCATGAAAAGAATAATATAAGAAAAATGTAATAGCGCGAGATAAATCCTAGTAATAAATAAAACTTCTTCGTATACGCAGTAATCAATATGCGGGGCATGTACACTGTATACAAATACAAGACCATTTTTTGTTTTACAATAGACATGTACATCTTATACGTACACTAAAAAAGAGATCAGTGCTCATCGTACATATATAGTCTATACGACCATATATATATTTATATATTATATTGAGAAAAAAAATATAGCATGAGAGCATCTGTACTTTCCACCATTGCCAAATTTGTTGAAGCCCCTAGTCCTTAACCGTTCGGAGGAATGATTTAAACATTATGATAATTATTTTCACTTTGGACGCACCTTCTTTTGCAAGCATATTTACATATGTATGGAGTTGCATGTTTGATCACATTCAAGCACTGGTTCACCACACAATGTTCGATGCAAACGTCAACCATCGTCGAATAAGAGAATTGGGTTGAGAACATCATCGTGAATAAAGATACAATCATGACGCAATTGCTTATGTTTTTCATCACTCGAGCTGCCATAATGTAATTTTGGTTTATTTTGATCTTGCTATGAGAGATGATGATTTTATGAGGATGTTTGGGCTAATCTACATGATTTATATAGTAAAAATAGTTACATATATTTTTAGAAGTTGTTTTGACGTTGATTTGTTTCTTGTGTTTTTATTGGGCGTTAACGTTTTAAACAATTTCTTGTTTTAAATCAACAATTATCGTTCATTAGTATTGGAGATCCTGGCTTACACTTATCTTAATCTCAAATTTTTTTTTTTTTTGCTTTGCAATCACGTGTTGTTTTAAAAATAACCTAACAAGTTTATTTGAGCGTTATATCCAAAGTCAAGAAAAACTTAGCCAGTGTGATTTAATTTAATTTTTCTTAGGAATCATTTGTGTTATAAAACTATGTAAGGGTTTTTATGCGGATCATTTGATTGTTTTAGTTAGAAACTTGACATAAGAATTTAATCACCGAATTCCGGCCTCTAACCGGTACGTCTCGGATGACAACCATCTCCCACAAATTTTATTATCAAACAAAGGTTATTACAAGCACTAATTGAGGTTTCTCTCTTTGTTACAGGTTTGGAACAAACAATAAAGAATAGAGAAGGAGAGTACAACACCAAGAAGCACACACTAATAACACAAAGACTGGAACTATGTTTCTTCTCTTTTATGGTTGCTTCTAACTCTCTGCCAATTTCTTTATGCCTCTCGTCTCTGTTGACGAGCCGCCGTTGAGGCGCCTTGAACCTAGATTAGGTTCATTTCTCTTCTTCGACTCTTGTTCCTTAAGTAACAAAACCTTAGCCGACTTGTAAAAAGATGGGCTTCTTGCATGAACTGGCTCAGCTTGTCTTATGAATTCAGATTTGGGCCTAAAGACAAAATGGCTGAGCCCATAAACTCACAAACTATGAATGTTCAATAATAGCCTTGTAGCATGTAGGAGATATCTAATGGAAACGCGAAACTTGTAGTGGTATTGGGAATTATTATGTAAATATAGTAAAATATTTGTTCTTTATATTTTTTAGCAATGTTATATTCTTATTCTCTAGAGATTGTGTCATGTAGAGAGATTGTGTCATGTATAGAATATCCTCTCCAAACACCTCTTAGGGGTTGGGGTATACATGGTTTTGTATATATTCACAATTTTTTCTCTAAGAGAAACGACAAGTCTTTCTCGCCAAATTATTGTTTTAGTATCAGAGTTAGAGCCTTAAAAACAAAACGATGGCAAACGATAGCAATAAAGAGATTATTTGTGGCTGGATAAGGCTGTGTGTCTCGACGGTGTCCTTCTCGGTTCAAGTTAATGGAGAATTGGCTGGCTTTTTTAAAAGCGAAAGAGGTCTAAGACAAGACTGCGCGATGTCTCCGTATCTTTTCATCATCTGTATGAACGTGCTGTCAAGATTCATTGACAAAGCGGCAATTGAGAGAAGAATTGGGTACCACCTGAAGTGTAAAATTCTCAACTTGACTCATTTATGCTTTGCTGATGAATTAATGGTTTTTATGGATGGCCAGAAACGCTCTATCGAGATAATACTGAAGATCTTTGATGAACTTGGCTCGATATGTGGACTGCGGATTAGCATGGAGAAATCATCCATGTACTTAGTTGGAGTCTCAGATAATATTCGTGAAGATATGGTCTCAAGATTGTCACTGACAGAAGGAAATCTTCCGGTTCGTTATTTGGGGTTACCTCTTCTAACAAAAAGAATGACAGCAATTGATTATATGCCTCTCTTGGAAAAAATAAGAGGTAGAATCAACTCTTGGATAGCGAGACATCTATCATACGCAGGCAGGCTGCAGCTCCTAAAATCGGTGATAGCAAGCACAACAAATTGCTGGATACATGCATTTAGACTACCAAATGGTTGCATAGAGGAGCTAGAGAAATTATGTGTTGCTTTCCTTTGGTCCGGGCCAGAACTGAATGGAAAAAAAGCTAAAGTTTGTTGCAGTGAAATATGTACACCAAAAGATGAAGGAGGTCTAGAAATAAGATCAATAAAAACCGCCAACAGGTATGCTGCTTAAAACTTATTTGGAGGATCCTTTCCTCACAGCCTTCGCTTTGGGTGATATGGATTAAGCAGACTTTGATCAAGAACGCAAGCTTTTGGGAAATTGAAGAGGGCAAAACATCAAGATCATAGATGTGGAAAAAACTATTAAAGTATCATGAGTTAGCAAAACAATTCCATAAGGTCGACATCAGAAATGGTGCTACAACTTCTTTTTGGTTCGATTTTTGGTCCAAGTTAGGGAGACTTCGAGAGATCACGGGGGAACGAGGTAATATCGACATGGGCATACCTTCGGGAGAAACAGTAGAAAGCGCTCTCATATCCCACCGTTAAAGATACCATCGTCAAGAGATTCTGAACAGCATCGAACAAAAGATAACGAATGCGAGACAACAACGACTTGAAGCTCAAGACGTGGCGCTATGGTTGTTTGCTGAAAACAAATTCAAGAACAAATTCACAACAAAGGGAACTTGGAATCTAATTCGAGAGGTGCGAACTAAGAAAGATTGGACTAAGGGAATTTGGTTCAAGAAGGCGACACCGAAGTACTCTTTTACCTCATGGCTTGCGATCAAAAACTGGCTCTCAACGGGGGTCGTATGAAGAAATGGAACAGCGGACATAACTCAGATTGCATCTTATGTGGCACTACAGAATAAACAAGAGATCATCTCTTCTTTCAATGCTCATACTCTTCAGAAATCTGGGTTCAACTAATGAGAAGGTTGCTTGGAAGAAGGTATACAACTTCATGGGACGACATTGTAGCGATTCTACATGATGGTACATTCAAAAACTCAACTCTGTTCTTGGTTAGATACACTTTCCATGCAACACTCTATCACATTTGGCGAGAGAGAAATGCTCGAAAACATGGCCACCCGGCACTGCCCCATCAACGACTCTACAAGCTCATAGATAAGAATGTGCGAAACAGATTAACAGCGATACAAAAATCTGGAAGCCACACATTCGAGGACAGAATGATGGTTTGGTTCTCAAACCGACCATAACTGTCGACTCTGTTTTTCAATAATCAGACTTTCTAAATTTCAGCTTTTTTGATAGTTTGTTTCATCAGCTATTTTTTTTTGTGCAAGAAATCATCGAACTAGAGTTCACATCCGTTGTAAAAAAAAAAATTTGGTTGAATAAATTTTACATTCGATTCAAAAAAAAAAGAGAAAACCGCGTAAAGAGCAGAGCGAGCACAAGACAACGCCACTTTGTTTATATCACCTATATCCTCCGGACAGACCAAAAAATCTGATCACAATTGTGCAACTCAAATGAGAGAACTATGAAGAAGATTGGATGGATTAAGCATGTGTGAAATACGTTGCGAATTAAATTGAAACTCAGCGCATCAACAAAACGTTGATCAGAAAGCAAGCTCGTTGCTACTCTTATCATTACGCGTTTTGAACTCTCAGATAATGATTAAGTTCATTATAACATTAAATTTTATGAAGAACTAAATCAATAAATTGACACACATTATAAATACATGGGATAACATTTGATGCTATTATAAGAAATATACATATTTTGCCAAAATAATAATAATAATAATAATATAGATCAATTACATACAAACATAGACAAAAAATTTGTTATAAATACATGGATATCCGATGCAATAATAAAAAATACATAATTATTTACGTACAAAGAAAGAAATTATGTTATATATTTTTTTTCAACAAAGAACTTAATAGCATCCGACTTTCATCCATCTACAAGAGATAGTTTGTCGTTGTTTTCGAGGAATGATGTATTGTTCGTGACTCCACTGAAGTCCGTTGCACATTTTCTTGCAGGCGTTTTCGCATACAGCATGAGTCGCATCTTTGGTCTCTTTGATACATTGGTTCGGACAATGCTTGACACAAATATCTACCGTGTTTGCGTGAGATACGTGTGCCATAAATAATACCAAGAAAAACATTATCGTCATGAGAACATTGCATCTTTTTGTCAAAACTTGCCCCGCCATTATTCCGAAATTCGCTAACGAGTTTAAGATTCGTTTTCTTGTTTATGATTGTGAATTTGTAACCAGATCGATCAGTTTGATGAAAATATTTGGGCTGGTCTAGGTGATTTATATAGTAAAATAGTCTATCTATCTAAGGAGATTTGATTTATTTTTACATTAAAGATTAATTCTGTTTATTGTTTCCTCTTTTTTGGGTAAAGTTTGTTGTTTTCTTGTGTTTTAGACAACTTCAATGTGAAAAAAAAAAAAAAAAAAAAAAATTTGTATAAACCGTGAAAATTCCGGACTTTTGCCTCATAATCTTCTCCGGTGTGCGTAGTTAACCGTTAATAATATCGTTTTAAGACATAAGTCTCTACTCCTAAATGGATTTGAATTAATGGACTTGAGTACACTCAAAAACCATAACACGAAGTCCACTTAGTAATTATTGTTCATATGGCAAACCGTAATCTAACTTAGACAACTATAAATTCATTTTTCATAATCACTTGTTGTTAAACAAAAAGTTAATTAACTAGGAAAATACATTTGAAGAAATTTGTAATCTACGTTGTAAATAAATGTATTACATGAAACATAGCATACAAAGATATAAATTTTGTAAGATAAACATTTACATTGATAAAAATAATTGTTTTAGGGTTTACTAACCAATCCAGAATAAATGAGCTTACATAAGAAAAAAGAACTGCTCTGTTACTACTACTAGTAACTTACTAGCATTTCGAATTAAACGGTCTAATCAAGAACAAACAGAAGAAAAAAAAGAAAAAAAAACTAATTAAGAGCCTTGATTTTTTTTTTATGTTTAAGGGCCTCAGGAATTTTAATTAAACGGGGACGCATGAGAATCAAGTTTCATTGACTTGATTTGGAGGTTGTTGAAACGCAGATCTGAGAAGAAAATTCAAACGCCGAATTAAAACCTTTGATCAATCTCCTTCGCGTCTCCGCCTTGAGAAAATGGAAACTGGTGGAAAAAGTCTCGTTCAAAGTCACTATGAACTGTGATCCTCTTAAGCTCCGTTCACGGCGGTTCTGAAATTCCCAGCGGAGGAATTTTCTGTGATTTTTGGTGAAATTTTCATATGATTTGTATCTTTGGACTTTGGACATGTAGGATTGATTCGTCTAGGCCTCTGTTTTTTTTTTTTTGGGTACGATCAATAGGCAAATTAGTACATTGTTTCTCCTAATGAATCNTTCGTCTAGCCTCTGTTTTTTTTTTTTGGGTACGATCAATAGGCAAATTAGTACATTGTTTCTCCTAATGAATCTATAAAAGACTGATTGAGTTTCCATTAAATTTGAAGTATGATCTGAGAAATTCATTTACAAAATTTCTTAACGAATATGGATCATACACAACAAACCAACCATTTTTGAATAGTGATCAAGTGATTCTAGTAGCATTGCACACTCGAGATTTCAGATATGCTGTTTCTTTATTCGTGTTTGTAGATGGGATCGGGATCAATCCCCAACAATCTCGAGATTTCTGATGGAAGTAATGTTATAGGTTATCTGAATTCTGTCACTAATATTCAAAGTATTCTAATCTGATAAGAACCTCAAATGTAATAATAGGTGTTTTATGTACAATACAAAACGTGTTCCCCAAGCAAGTGTGTACACACTTGGTCTTGGAAAAACCTTCGAATAAATTGCGTCACATTCGCATGGCTCCATCGATCTTATTTTTCTTATTATACTAAGATCTATAATCATGGATATCTAAAATATATTTCAAAAATAAAATCATCGATACTTAAAATATATCATCAGTAAAAGCAGGATTTTACACATACGAAAATGTGTAAAACTGCCCGCAAGGTAGTGGGCGATAGGGCGGGCCCAGACAGACGGAGCAATTGCCAAAACTAGGGTTCGATCTTTCTCCTTCGCTAAAATCCAAACATTGCTTTGTGGGAAGTCTGTCAGGCCCAACTGATTTACATGATAATCCGAAATGCAGGCGGCCGGGCTATTCCTGACACTTAGTCGGAAGGTATACCAAACTTGGAATCAGGCGGGGTGGTAAAAAAAACCTTACAGGTTAATATAGTTCAC
This sequence comes from Eutrema heterophyllum, assembly GCA_002933915.1. NCBI lineage: Eukaryota > Viridiplantae > Streptophyta > Magnoliopsida > Brassicales > Brassicaceae > Eutrema > Eutrema heterophyllum. The sequence goes on from PKMM01034249.1 coordinate 620,096, forward strand.
TTTATAGTACTTTGATGCATCATTTTTTTGCAGAAGAAATTTGTGCACTATTACACATTTTACGCTTTTTTATTTTTTATATACCCTATCGGGTATCGGGTATCGGTTATCGGTTATTCCTAACGGGGACCGACCGGATAACCGATACCCGATAGGGTATATAAAAAATAAAAAAGCGTAAAATGTGTAATAGTGCACAAACTTCTTCTCCCAGAAGAAGCGTGTCATTCATGATGATGACTCTCCAAATCGCAAATCCGTTTTTTTCTTATATATAAAAAAAAACATCATTAAACAGCGTTATACTAATCCAATGACTACGCCAATACCTCGTTTGGGCAATACAAACATCGTTAAACAGCGTTATACTAATCTCAACATCAATCACATTATCAATGACAATGTCACTAATCTCAAATTTCAACACTATTACGACGACATCAAGAAATGGAACAGTATGTTTGAAATGATAAAATTTTCATATAGGAACCGAACGGCAAACGCTTGTGCTGATTTACTAACTAGGAAAGTAATATTAGATCCATCAGAATGGTTTTTGTATAATTTTTTCCCTCATTTTCTCTATACTTGTAAACAAGGATTATGATTTGCAAAATCAATAAAATTCTTAGTCAGAACAAAAAAAAAACAAAAAAAACTACGCCAATACCAAGCACATTTAAAAAATAGATGTAACCATGTTTTCATCAAATTTTTATTTATTGTGAAACTCAATTTTTATACTTCGACTAAAGATTACTTGTTTCTGCAATTTTATCCTTTTTTTAGATAACATAGTTAATTAGCATAACGTTAACAAACAAAAAAAGACTCATCAAAAATCAAAACATTAGACACACTATAAATACATAAATAAAATATCGATTTGATACAATAATACAAAGAATACATACTTATAAATAAAGATATGTTATTTAAGAGAATATTATATAAAACAACCTAGCATCCAAAACCCCTGAAATATTTGCATACGCCAGACTTTGGTTTCTCACTTTTTGGAGGGGCGACGACGACGTATTTAAGGGATTGTTTTCTTGTTTAGGTGGTTGATTCTCGTTATTGTTTCTTGTTTTTCGGGTGAGTAAATTGTTTATTGTTTGTATTTTAGAAATTTTAGTTGGACAAACAATAAGTGTTGTTCATGTTTTCTATTTTAAGTAACCGCATACTGTTAAAAAGCACTAATTTTAGCTGGATATAAAACTATAGGATATATAATGCAAAGAGAAAAATATACAACGAAAATAATTTTTGTAAGAACATTAAAAAAAAACTGCTTTGGTTTTTAGTGATATGCACAAGATCTAGACGATGAAGTTGTATTTAGATTCATAAACCCGCATTCATCTTTTGGATTTGAATTGGAATTTTTTTTAACCCTCAACGGATACGTATATAATGTATCTCTGGTAAGGAGCACAATTGCAACGTAATCGAAGTTAATTAGTAGTTGACGTTGTTACTAAACGCCAATAATCCGTTCGAATAATTTTTCCCTGCAATGAAAAATCGAAACATGTCTCTGCCTTGAGCTTCTAGAGGAGTGGGTACGTAATTGATAAACTACTTCAGACATATATAACTTGACTTGGTTCATTGTTTTATTTTTTTTTCTCGAGGAGAGTATCGGACCTTGATAGGTACGCCATTGTTTCTCAAGCTAGCTCTAATGATTCTTGGCTTCTACCTAGATGACGCCATGCTATCACTGTTTTATTACGCGCCTGTCTCCATCTCTTAACTACGACCAATAATCTGATATATTTCACTAACTACTCAACCTGGTATTTTCTCGGCTGCTAAAACATAGAAATCTCTTCATCCATCTGGTGTTGCGGTTGATTGACACAAATCGGTGTGGTTTACCCAAAGAATTCCCAAGCATTCTTTCATTCTTTGGGTATTTGTACGTGATAGGTTCCCAACTCGGGACAGCTTGTCTGTTATGCTACTCATATATCTAGAATATTCAGCTCACTTCTTCTTTGGTTGTTCATATGCTACTGCGGTATGAACAACAATTTTCAATTATCCTTCACTTAAGATCCACCATCTGCCTTTCTGGATATTCTATCTTGGGTTAGGAATGCTTTGCCTCTTCCAAAATTATACGTGATTTGCAAGTTGATCTTACAAGCAACCGTTTGTGAGATTTGGAAAAAACAGAATTGCCGACTACATAGAGCTCCACCACCCTAATCAGCTATCTTAATCAAAGAAATTCAAAGAGTTATTCGAAGTAATCTTGCAAGCTTGGATCGTCCCGCAAAATATTTGGTCCCTACGCCAATTACATTGTCTCAATCATCAGGGCTTTCTTACTAGCTTATCTTAGTTATCTACATGGTTCGGCTATATCCAGTTCTCCACAGCTACTCTTCTCTTGAGTAATTGATATCGTTTCCCTATTTGTTCATCTGTGCTCTCACTCGAGTGTGTATAGTCCTTTCTATAATCTTTGTTGTATTTCGTTTTATATTCTGCATTTGTAATTTCAAACGATATCCCATGAAGGGAAGGAATCAAAAGAGAAATAAAAGGGTATTTAAAAAAAGAAAAAAATAAATAAATACAAAAACGTCGGCAGAAAAAAGTTTAGATGCTATAATCATCTAACATACCGGAATAATGTAAAATACTAAAATCGACAAGTTGTTTCTTAGTTTTGGTGAAGCATAAAAAAAGTATATATCTATATAATGGTAATAATCAACTGTGTCATATCTTCGTGATTCGTTTTTTTGGGGCAACGTATCTTCGTTGTTGTTGTCCTTTACAAAAGAATATACTGCCATTGACGGAGACTGTTCAATCTCTTTCTTTTTTCAGTCCGGTCTGTTATACACAGCATAGTTTTTTAATGTATTCTTTTTTATTTTCTTGAAAAATAAAACGTGTGCATTAATTAAATCAAGAACCCAATTAAAACCCCCCGGCAATAAAATAAAATAAAATCGAAAGAGATCTCCATGCTGACAGTGTATACGAACACCCGCACGTTCGAGCAAACCACATAACCAGATCAAGATATTTTTGTCTGAATTAAAACTGACAGAAAAAAAAAGATTACGGTGAATCAAATTAATTTATAACCAACAATATAATATAATGATCAGATGGAACAGTTTGGTAGATTCGGCTTTGAAATGACGTTCCCCGTAGGCTTATTTAGTAGCTATATGGCCATCGATCTGTTTTCTCCACGAGACAAAGGAAACAAACGTTACGTAAATATTTGAGCTTCTCTCTTGTATCCTTGCTTTCAAATTTTATATGTTTAAGTCAACATGCGTCATAATTTACTTAATTGGACAGCAGACATAATGATTACCCATTTGAAATTAATCTTTGTTTTCTTCCAAACCATACAACCTTGCTCATAATGATGACTGGAACATTAGTCATTTCTCAAAATTTAGTGATTTTGAAGAGAAAATTAGTACTTTTATGTGAAAATTTACTGTAATTAGAAACAAATAAATTTAACCAAGATTATAGTTATGACGGATAATATTGTAATAATTTAAAGTAGAAAAGTGAAATTAAAAAAAAAAAAAATTAGAAAAATGAGTAATGTGACATTTGGGATTTCAGTAGTAGGGTTAAGAGTGGATAGGAGTTTGCTAAGATCACCGCCTTGTAAGACGGCTACCTCACTCACCGGCCATCGCTCATCAGTCTTTTCTTCTCTTATTTTCAGTTATCTCCCGTTAAGTTATAAGTTT
>PKMM01034249.1:623895-671188 GCA_002933915.1 Eutrema heterophyllum
AAACAATCCCGTTAGGTTTTGTTATGTTTGATTTTTCTTCCAAACTTTCGAAATTCTATTTTGTTTAGTTTTTTTTGGGGTTTAATAGGACCATCTTCTTTTTTATATATGAATATCAATACAAATGATATCTCAATTAGACGAACAGGTATTTGCATTCAGTGTCATTTAATCAAAACATAATTTGTGATCTAACATTTTTCAAATGCTGAAAATTTTAAATAACACTTTCTCTTTGGAAAAGATGATTATGTCCATGCTTGTTATTGGTCTGTGTATTATAGACCGTTGATTCGTGCAGTACTGTACATATGTACGACTGGAAAGTTAATGCGTGTACAGTAGCACTAAGTGTTACTTATTTTCCCAGGTTTTATAAAGTGTTTGTACACAAACAATATTTTCATTAAGTGACCGTACACACACAAAAACCCATTAGATGAAAGATAATCTCCGAATCAAGTTCCTAATGTTGGATATTTAGGGCTTACTTGAAAAAATAAATAGTTATGGGGTTAATTTTGCAGATAAATTCTTTATGCGTCTAAAATCAAAATCTGATCACGCGATCAATCATCGCATCTTGTACGACGTTCACCGCCGCACGCGCACAAAAGTTCGTTGACGCTAGCTGTGACAGGTGGAGCGCTCAGAGGTTTCGATGACGTGGACACAATCTCGACCGCCGAACATTTTTTTCTCCATGTGTGCACCGTCTATGTCGTGGATGCTTCGTAACTGACGACATTTTAGGATGGGCCTTGACAGCCCAATAACATAAACATGGGACCCACTTTGTTAGCCAGCTCAACTCTATTTGGTTGGTCCAACCGTAAAAGGAGCTATTTGGCTTCACCTTCCCGTTCCCACTTTCCTACTCTTCGAGGTTGAGAATTAAGTCATTGATAAGGACTGTCATTTTTTATTATTATTATTTTTTTTTAACAACGTCGCAATTGTTATTAAAGCCATGCATTCTTTATTAAAAAATATATATATATGCTGATCATACGTTTATATAACATATAGATATAGAAGAACATCGGATCTGTACAATAGTATAAGTATTTTTCTACGTTACCTAACCAATTAAACACGTAGCACTGTAACTTATATAAGCAATCACAGGCTATTAATTAAACAAAAATTAATATTCTGTCTGATCAATTGTATTCGTGTTTGATTATTATTGTTGAGGAGTAGGACGATGCACATACGTTATATTATGCATTTTAAACACAAAATTTAGAATCGTCTTGACCAGTGTTTATACTATACTTTAAAAATGCAATGCTAAAAACCGCATGCGCTTTGGAAAGTAGAGGCTGTGGCTGTTGTTTTTTTGGGTAAATATTTCATTGAAAATAAAAACGATTTGGTGATACAAGATGTGTTAACAAATTGTTCGATCTAAAAGATTGTCACCGTTTGTTTTACCGATGAGTTGTGCTATCTGATCTTTACAAAACAAGCTAAACCAAGTTTCTCTAATGCACTCTACATCAAGAAGTTGGACTAGATGGAGCTTAATTTGTATCAAAAAAAACTTAAGAAAATAATTAAAAGTTCAAACTAATTAATGAGTGGTTAGTTGATATAACGAAATGGTCATGTTATCAAATTAATGATATTTAAATGGTCATGTTATCAAATTAATGATAGTTAAATGGCCATGTATCAAATTAATGATAGCGAAGAATCGCAAAAAAAGGTCCTAGGCTTTTAGGTTTAGCGATTTGAAAGCATAGTAGAGTTTTTAGGTTTTGAGTATAAATAAGATTATTAGCGAAGACTAAATGATTTTGCTATGAGATTGCCTTAAATACGGAACGGGGAAAGTATGGCGTAGTGTACCTACTCATTATGGCGTATGAATGGCAAAATACCTTCAGCCATACACCCTCCCTTTCCCAATATCTTAACATTATAATTATTCTTTTTTGTTATAAATATTATCTATGTATGTATCCACTGATTTTTCATTGACGTGGACAAAAAGCAACTAGTTCTTCTAACTGGAGATTTACCCAACATTAGTCGACTTGGTGAACATAAGCTTCAAGTACCGAAAGAAGACTAAACGGTGTAGTGAAGACGAAAAGAACATAGTAAGTGTAGAATAGCCCCAAACACGTAGAACAAACACAACGAAACAAATGTTAAATGGTGACTTTAAAGCATATATAATAAATATCGAACTTGAATTAAGTTTTTAAAAAACATTTTAGGTGATCCAACAAAAATTCAACCTCAGATTACGCCTATACGCCCCCTCACAAATTTTGTATCTTTGTTTATGCGTTTGTACCCTATTCTATAATGATTGTTTAATGGTGTTAAATGCGTTTGATGCTCTAACCACCACAGCTATAGTCACCACTCGTACATGGAGTATAATACAATTTTAAAATTATACTACTACTTAATTGATGATTGTATTAGGTATGTTTAATTATAACATTTTAACTACGTGTGAATTATGAAGTTTACTTGCACGGTTGCACCCTAGTTTTTATGATGTTGTGGTTAAAGGAATCACAATCATCTCCTATTAGCACTTCAAATCAAAGTACTCGAACCTAGCTATAGGGTGATATGTCTATTTCTGTGAAACACCAATGTAACAGATCTTTCTTCGACTATGTAACATATTTTGATACCGTATTTGATCGGAAAATTCCAGATATCTGAATTTTATTGGCTGTAAAATCTGAAAGCCAACTCAAATTAACTGTTAAAAACTAGTAAATCAGAAATTTAGAATTTAGGGGATAATTAATTTATTTAGTTTTTACAAAACGCAAAAATAGAAAACACTTATAAAGTTGTATGCCAAGAGCACTTTTTCAAAAGTTATTGTGAAATTAGGGATATTAATTAAAAGAATAAAAGTTCAATTGGGGTTAATAGGGAATTATTAGGGTTTTTAGTTATTTTTTGCTGAATAGTGAAAAATGCATATTTTCTTTTTAAAAGAGTACCTACTTTCATAGTATTTGTTTTTGTTTTTACTTCATTTTCATAGTATTTGTTTTCTTCACTGTTTCTGTATATATAGTATATAAATAAAAAAACATTTGACGGACATAAAACGCAACTTTAAATCTGTATCAACATGCTTATCTATCTGTCACTATCCGTATGGGAATACGAGACTTGACATAACTTAAAATTCGTGACGAATCCAAATAATCCAAAGTAAAATTAAGTAATCATCGGTAGTAGGACACTAGGAAAAGAATCAAAACTCGAAAAGAAAACCCACCAATCCAGCGATCATCTAATCACAGAAGAGAACAAATTTTTTTTTTATAAATTATTACTACAAGTAGTCATCAAACACAATCACCTGGAAATTCGCTTCCTAATCAAGATTTCTCGATAATCCTCATCATAATCATTTTTCTTTATAAAAAATGGCTAACATTATTAAAAAAAATAAAAATAAACAGAGGTAGACCATAACTAATCATTTGGTCTTCTACGTGGGTTTTGTATATATATATTACGTATGCGTAGCCCATACTACGCGCTTTTAATTCATACAAAGACAAATTCGAAACAATTTCGAGTGTATTTATGTTTACACACATGAACACACAACGTCGTCGTTTTGGATTTATTTTTAATCAACTGGGATATTTCATTGAGGATTTATTTATTTCAATACTATTTATTAAGCGTAATTATTTAATAATATTTGTGGTTTCTTTTTCGGGCTGGTGGGCTTTTTGTGTCCGCTTCCCGATGGTTTCTCTCTCTACCCCCTTTTTTTTTAAATTGAGTTTTTACTATTTTGCCCTAATATTATTATTATTTTTTGTTTTCTTCTGGTTACAGAATTTTTATTTATAAATAAATTAAATTTGAGTGTTTTATTTTGCTATCTGTCTACTGTCTCTGTTTATCTCTCTTTTCTTTTCTTTCTCTTTTTTGATGTTTTCGTTCTCCTTTTTATGTTCTTGTTGCGTCTCGTACGAATCTCTCAAGGTTTCCTCTCAGATTTAGAAACCTGTGAATCTGATCATCAATCCCTAAACTTTTTTTTTTCTTTCAGGTTTTCTTTTTCTTTCCGCTCATTTGTAGCTGAAACCCGCCGGAGAATGTGCGTTACTCCACTGGGGTTTTACTTTAGCGACGGCGGATCTAGCCGTAATCTGAGAAATATGTAAACCCTAGATGCAAACTTAAGCGAATGCCATTTTCGGATTTTCAGAAAGTGAAGAACATTGTGAAAGGGGTGGAGTGAAGGTTGTCTGATGAGTAGATGATGCGTGTATCGCTTCCGAGCGAAGAAGAAGAAGAAGAAGAAGAAGCTACTGAAGTGTATTTGAGCAGCGTCGTTGACAAGAAGGAGGATATTTTGTGCAGGAGAGAGCATCTGCGTTTGGGTGAAGCAGACGAGGAAGAAGAAGAGAGACGAGACGATTTGGTGTTGCTAGCTCAACCTCCTATGGTGCGATCGAGATCTCAAGTAGCCACGAGGCGCGTGACTCCCACGCCGCTCGTGGATGTTGAGAAGCCGCTTCCGAACGGGGATCTCTACATGGGGAGCTTCTCCGGCGGGTTTCCCCACGGATCCGGGAAGTATCTGTGGAAAGATGGATGCATGTACGAAGGCGATTGGAAACGAGGGAAAGCTTCGGGGAAAGGGAAATTCTCATGGCCGAGCGGAGCGACTTACGAAGGCGAATTCAAATCCGGTAGAATGGAAGGATTCGGGACTTTCACCGGCGCCGACGGAGATACTTACCGAGGAACTTGGGTCGCCGATCGGAAACACGGCCACGGGCAAAAGCGATACGCCAACGGAGATTTCTACGAAGGCACGTGGAGACGGAATCTACAAGACGGTCGAGGTCGGTATGTGTGGAGAAACGGGAACCAGTACACCGGAGAATGGCGCAGCGGCGTGATTTGTGGGAAAGGTTTGCTCGTTTGGCCTAATGGGAATCGATACGAAGGCCAATGGGAAAACGGAATCCCTAAAGGAAGTGGAGTCTTCACTTGGGCTGATGGAAGTTATTGCGTTGGAGCTTGGAATCAGAGCAACATCATGAGGAATTTCTTCAACGGGATTGAGAAGAATGATTTGATCGTGGCGACGAGGAAGAGATCTTCTGTTGATAGTGGAGCTGGAAGCTTGGGAGGAGAGAAGATTTTCCCGAGAATCTGTATATGGGAATCGGATGGAGAAGCTGGGGATATCACTTGTGACATCATTGACAATGTTGAAGCATCGATGATTTACAGAGACAGGATCTCTGTGGATCGTGATGGGTTTCGTCAGTTTAAGAAGAACCCTTGTTGGTTTAACGGCGAGGCCAAGAAACCTGGAGAGACCATATCGAAAGGGCATAAGAAATACGATTTGATGCTGAATTTGCAGTTAGGAATCAGGTAAATTTCCTCAGAATTGGATTTGGTTTTATTAGCTTGATCCTGTTGTTCTAACGAAAGGCTGTGTTTGAAATTTAGGTATTCTGTTGGCAAACATGCTTCGATTGTTCGAGATCTTAAACAGAGCGATTTCGATCCAAAGGAGAAGTTTTGGACAAGGTTTCCGCCGGAAGGTACTAAGACCACACCGCCGCATCAGTCAGTTGATTTCCGGTGGAAAGATTATTGCCCTTTAGTGTTCAGGTATCTTTATCTTTCTCAAAAGTGTTTAAATTTAGCAAATTGCTGAGCTGTGTTTAGGTTTGGTGATGTGTCTATTACCCATATCTGGGTTTAGTTGATAAGATGTATGTGTTGAATTGTGTTTCTTTTTGGGCAATTTTGTTTGTAGACGTCTCAGGGATCTTTTCCAAGTGGATCCAGCTGAGTATATGCTAGCTATATGTGGAAACGATGCTCTTAGGGAATTATCCTCACCTGGAAAGAGTGGAAGCTTCTTTTACCTAACTCAAGATGATAGGTTTATGATCAAGACGGTGAAGAAATCGGAAGTCAAGGTTAGTTTAGTTGTTGTTGCCGTCTTGTTTTTGACCTTTCTCTTGTCATTATTGAAAATGCTTGTCCGGAACAAGTTGATTTACTTAATTAGCGGTTGAGACACCTTTTGTTTGTTTGTTTCTTTGCTTTCACATTTACTTTCTCAATCATAAACTCCACTAAGTCTGTGATTACCTAATGCAATTTGACCTGAAGCTTTTGTCTTCTTTTATACAGGTGCTTCTAAGAATGCTTCCAAGTTACTACAAACATGTCTGCCAATACGAAAACTCCCTCGTGACTAGATTCTACGGTGTTCATTGTGTCAAACCCGTTGGTGGCCAGAAGGTATGTGTTGTTTCATGTACAGCTTCATGGGTCTTTTAGTTTCCAGAATATTTACCATATTATGTTTACCATTTTATCAGACTCGGTTTATCGTCATGGGAAACTTGTTCTGCTCCGAGTATAGAATCCAGAGACGCTTTGACCTTAAAGGGTCTTCCCATGGACGGAGTACTGCAAAGCCTGAAGGGGAAATTGATGAGACCACGACTCTCAAGGACCTTGATCTCAATTTTGCTTTCCGTCTTCAGAGAAACTGGTATCAAGAGCTTATGAAGTAAGCTCCATGCTTACTAAGTTTTCTTTTTTTGCTTGTGCCACTCAGCTACTCAAAGTATTCAGCAGTCTAAACGTGTGTCTAACGCTGATCGGTATTCATGATCAGGCAAATTAAACGCGACTGTGAGTTCTTGGAAGCTGAGAGAATAATGGATTATAGCCTTTTAGTTGGTGTTCACTTCCGTGATGACAACACAGGAGAAAAGATGGGGCTTTCTCCATTCGTTTTGAGATCTGGTAAAATTAGACATCATTCTCTATCTGTGCCCCCCATTGAAGTCGACCTGTCTTGTGAGATTCATGTCAATATCTTGTGCAGGTAGGATAGATTCATATCAGAATGAGAAGTTCATGCGTGGTTGTCGCTTCCTAGAGGCTGAGCTTCAAGACATGGACCGGATTTTAGCTGGCAGGTAACATAAACGTTTATATTTTGACAATCATTTATCCGGGTTTCATTTTTAATGTAAAGAAGTTGACTTCACAGAAGAAGCTTTTTTGCATTTATAGCCTTTGATTATTGCAGAGACATGGAGTGGTTGTGAGATTCGGTTTTGGATTAGTATTAATGAATGTAGGAATGATATAATTTGGGTGGCAATATAGTGAGGGCGTGAAACAGATCATGTGGTCCTGTTTGCTCCTAATTCTTAAGAGAATCAATCAATTCATGATTCGACAATTTCGCTGAAAATTCAATCTGTTTTTTACAGGAAACCATCGATAAGATTAGGCGCAAACATGCCAGCAAGAGCGGAAAGAATGGCCCGAAGAAGCGATTTTGATCAGTATACACCAGGAGGAGCCAATTATCCATCTCACGGTGAGATGTACGAAGTGGTTCTCTACTTTGGAGTCATAGACATCTTGCAAGACTACGACATAACCAAGAAGATCGAGCATGCGTATAAGTCGTTACAAGCCGATCCTGCTTCGATATCAGCCGTTGATCCTAAACTCTATTCCAAGAGGTTCAGAGATTTCATCAGTAGGATCTTCATCGAAGACGGCTAAAGATGATGATGATGATATAAGAAGGCTAAGGATTTAACTAACATTCTCGGCTTTTTGGTCCACGGAAATGTGAAAAAGGCTGCGCCGGGAAGGGTAAAAAGGTAATCTCAAAAGAGAAGAAGAAGGCGATTTGGATTTCTATTTATATTTTTTTGAGATGATCAATCAAGTTTTGGGTTGGGGGGGAAGCTTTTATCTATTTTTGTGGTGAGCGATATACTCTATTATATATATGTGAATATAGATTGTGAAGGTTTAGTGCATAGGCAGAAAAGAAATTATAATGGAAAAAGAAATGAAATTGGGTTTTGGTATATTTGAAAAATGTGGAATAAGATATGTCACAAAAAAAGAAATGTTTAAAAGGATATAAAAAAGTTAATCCTATTATTTAATTATCTCAGTCCCATATTCTCATGGGACCCCTCTTTAAACTTCTAAAGTTAAGGGTTCCATAAGTTTTTTGGTGAATAAATTTGTTCAATACAACTTTACCACTTATGTGTTTTTTACTCATATGTAGAAATATTGTTCTGATTTTAGAATCAATTGATCTATGTACAACAGTAAAACTAAATAGTTTAATAGTAAAATTGTATGGTCAAAGAAGGAAGAGTTGAATTGGGGTTGGTTTCATGAAAAGTAGAGAAAGCTAAAACGGGAACACCACATGTCTTTTCCTTACATCCTTTATCTTCTTTACGAAATCGTTTTCAAAAATGTGTTCTCTTAAACTTCTCAAGTCTCATTTTCACAGTGACAATTTTGATCCCTAGTTTTTAACTTCTAAGCTTCGGATCAATTGTGGATAATGTATATACGACTGTTATTCAAATTAAAGTCAGATCTTTGACAAACATTAAAGTATGAGAAGACTGATATTGTTTTGTTTCTCATAGATTTTCTTTCATTACACTTTTAGATTTGTTTTCCAATCTAATCAACAATCCACATTGCATTGTCGATAATTCTCTAAATGTTCAAAGTTGCTTTGTCAGACTTTACATAATAATGTATTTTAGTTATGTTGAAAAGTATATTTTACATTAAAAGAATTAAAGAATTTTTATACGTTTTCTCGTAAAACTCTCTCTGAAGTAAACAGTAAACAATAAACAATTATTGTTTCTGTTGAAGTTTTAATACATTCCATAGTCCATATAATTGCTTTCATTGGTAATAATAAACAACTTTTGTTACAAAAGAAAATTGTCTAAGAATTTTAATGTAAATAAATAACTTACATGAGTCACATGATATCCTATTCACAGATCCACTAGATGTTAAAAGCTGACAAATTTTCTAAGAATTACAATGCCTAGATATTTATATAAATTACACCACCAATTTGTATTTTGAAATAAGTAAACAAGATGAAATCCTACCAATAGGGTGTAGAGAGAGAGAGAGACAAAAGTCAATGTTACCAAATATTTAATAATAAAATAATTAAAAGATTCACCATCATTCTTCCCATTCTCTCAGATCCTAGTGTCCTAAATCCAAAAGTAACAGTCTTTGTTTAAGAACGCCCTGACAAATCATATGTATTGTAAATTTGTAACCTTGGTCAAAGTTTAGTTCTTAACTAAATATAAACATTGGACCAACTTTCATTTTTCCTTCTTTTAAAGACTCATAAGTTGTTGTAACGAAAAGAAAAATATTATAAGTTTAATATTTTTTAAGAAACATTCGAGCTTTGCAGAACACTTAATCATTAGTAAATGATCTGATTCAAATAAGTTTTTTGAAATTGAGTATACTAATCGAAAAATGTTTAGAGAAACGAAACACTTTTTTTTTATAAAACTCAAAACATACCGCATTTAATTTAAAATACGGTTTAAACAAGATTGTGTTTCCCTTTTCACCAATGAACTTAACTAAAGAGGGGTACAACTATCTAAAACAGCGTGATATATATGACTAAACTTATGTGATTGTTATGTTTTTACGGATTTTTTAGAATTGTGAACATAGATCACACGTAAACTTATTTAGGCAATGAAAGGAAAGAAGCATGGTGTATTATATATTAACAAAAAAGGTTGATTTTATTGTTAAGAAATAAGTTTGATATTATTCTCCACTAGTTTCCTATGTATTAAAAATTAGAATAGGAAAAGGACAGAAGGTTGAGAGTAGGCTGAGTAGCAGCTAGGTGTCTGTCAAATCGTTGCATGCCTAATATTCCCTTCTTTTAAATTTGAATACCACAAAGATTATCAATTTTCTTTATTAAGTTATATAATATGTTTATTACACTTTACTCCTTTGGTCAATAACATTACCAAGAAGGATACAGTATAAGATTGCCCCACCGATCTCACTGTCTTGTTTAAGTCATGTCTATTTTCTTAAAATATGTTTTTATACTATTTTCTGCCTTGTGTTTTTATTATTTATATACCTTTCGTTAATGATAAATCCAATTATTAGTTTTCGAATTGTTATGTTGTCGAGTTTCTTATTCTTTTTTTTTGCCCCACCTAGATTTTTATTAATCTTTGGAATGTTACAGTCAAGAAATAAAAATATATGGATGCATGTAGTAGCCGGCTCAAAAATTTTGGAGCCTCCCGGGCTAAAAAAAATTTGGGTCCTTAAACAAAAAAATTAGAATTTTTTCCTGTTTTGAATCTTTTTTTTTTAACATAACATTTTTAAAAAATCATTTATATTAGGTTTTTTTAGAAATTGATTATGGAAATAAAAATATATATCTAATTTTTTTGTTTGTTAAAGTTGATCTTATTTTGAATATATTTCTTTCTTAAAAAAAAATCTAGATCAAAACTTTTTAAAAAAAAATTGGACTGTAAATTTCATGGATCCTGGGGCGGTCGTACAGCTAATCCCCCTAATTAAGCCGGCGTGGAGTAAACTAGTCAGTCAGTCACTAAAAAAATTAAAAATTCAACCCATCATTCCTTTCATCTTTAGAGCATCTCCGATGTATTTCCCCATTTTTATTTCCAAAATGGAATTAGATTTCTCTCCGATGTATTTCTCCATTTTCTACTCCAAAAAGAATATTCTAGGTATATTCTTCTTTTTCTATTTTATTGTTAATTGCTAAATAATACATTTTATCTATAAAATTTACAAATTGACCCATTAATTTATTTTCTTTCAAGACTTCCATAAATTATGATATTATTTAAATTTTACTATTGTCATATAAAAAAAAACACATTACACCACATAAAAAATAACAAAACAAAATAGATTTTAATTTAAACGTCAACATTTAAAAAAATTTCTCATAAATGATCCGAATCTTTGTGTATATGTTCAGACTGAACAAACACGAATTTTACTAAAAAGGGCCGAGCAACAAGAATATCAACAAAATCCGCCTCACTTTGGTTCATTTGGACAATATTTTAATGATCTTGGTGGATCCGGAAGTGGTTTACCGGATTATTATTAGTCGTTGTTGCATTAAATTTATTTTATGTTATTTCTAATTTCAGTACTTTATGTATTTTTAAATTTATTATCAGTTTATGCTATTATATTTTTTGTTTTCAATTTTTAAATTTACCTATCCTTTCTTTTAAATTAAATATATATAGTACATTAAATTTGTCAAAAAAAAAAGTAAGAATTTATAAAATGTAAAATTTTGAAGGATTGTGTTGTAAATAAAAAAGTTCATCTTCATTTTGGAGTGGAAAATAGGGTTATTTTATATTTGGAAGAAAAAATAGCAATTTCTATTTTGGAGTTGAAAATAGGGTAGGGTTGGAGAGAAATTTACTCCAAAATAGCATTTGGAGTTGAAAATGGGGTATGGTTGGAGATGCCCTAAATCGACTTTTGTATATGTAATCGGGTATATTGGCCAACAAACAAAAAAAACCTCATCGTCATTTTACTAAAAGAATAATGTTGCTGGATTTTTCAGAAAAAACTCTGCATGCATTTTTAACCAGAAAAAAATCGGCATGCAAATATTTATCAAAAAAAAAAACTCTACATACATACGTACATGGCATATACAGTCAGGTTTGCCTTTATTAATGCACACGAATCGGTTTCTTACGTTTGTATGGCATATACAGTCAGCACGAACTCAATAGCATATTAAAATAAGATGAAATTATTGATCGGTTTCTTACGTTTGTATGCTAAGCACTAAAAAATGCAAATAAGAAGCCAAATCCAAGGTTACTCTTCCTCGTCACGCCTTCGCAACTTTGGATTCCAATAAATATTAACACTTTCTCTTTCTCGTGGTATAGATAAATGTTTAAAGGAATATATAGTCCGAGTAAAACCTTAAGATATATGTACAAAACCAAACAAACGATAATAATAGTTATTGGTCACTATTAGAAAGTTAAAATGTCCTACATCGGAAATCTCAATTTCCTAGAAAGTATATAAATTTTATGGGTTAATCCATGCATTGTCAATTGGTTTGAGTTGGAAGTACATGATTCCTAATATGGTATCAGAGTCCAATGTTAGCCCAACAGACGATTTCCCATAAAAAACAGTTTCACACATTCTAAATGGCCCGTATAAATGGCCCGTTTTGTTGTGGTATTTCCGAGATAATTGTGCGTTGTCCCGCCCACATCTCGAAGAGGCCTATTAGAAAGTTAAAATATCATACATTAGAAGTTGGGACATTTTTTAATAAGTATATAAAATTCATAGGTCAATCCACTCATTACCAATTGATTTTGAGTTGGAAGTCCATCATTCCTAATAGTCATTTGCTTGTATTTTTTTTGTTGCCAACAATCTTATATCATACCATCCATCGGTGGACGCATGCATAAAATTAACAATCTAGTGGTAGTATATCAATGGTAATATTTAGTGGACGTACATATCAAATTTAACAATCTAATGGATGATAGAGACCAAACTAACCTATCCTTTTCCTTTATATATCTTTGTCAGATAATATATAAAAACTACCCTTTATATAGAGTTATGCTATTTTAGTATGGCTAATTGTTTGTTAGATTACACAGCTAGATTTGAATAAATAAAGACACATGACACATCCTCGTGCCATGCACTTATTTTTCCAATGTCCATTTAGCAGTTCCATCTGGATTGACCTAGCCTCGAAACTATGGCCTAACCCGCCGGCTGATCTCCTAGCTATTACCTCATGGATCTCTCTTATCTCTCGGCAACCAAGATATTCTTCCCAAATTATTGCAAAATTCCTTCTACAAGTTATGGCTCACTCAATTTGGCGTGAAAGGAATGCAAGAATTTTCAAAATGGTATCCTCTACTCCTCTTTCTATCAAAACTCGCATCGACCGCACCATACGGGATCGACTACTCTCATTTCCGTCAAGGGATGCCTCCCCTTCTCTTCTTGAGTTCTATTTTAGTTGTTTTTCACATCCGTTAAAATTGGTAACTATCATTCCAATGTATCTCTCCCTCGAGAGCTGATGGATTAGTTATATTATTAGCTTAGTATGTATTTTTATCTTTTTTGGTAATAAAGTTTAACATTAAAACCAATAAAAAAAATATTAAAGATTTTATCTTTTGGTGTAACACGTCGATATACCCATCAATAGCACATTTAGAATTGAAGATGAAATTTTCGAGGACTTTTTACTGGAAAATGTATCAGTGTTATAAGTCAATCCTAGGCCATGATTCATTGCATGCATTATCCATCTATCTCGGTGAATAGTTATGTTGTTCTATAAGGATTTCTTCTTTTCAATTCTCTAGAAACAACATATAGTTTAATAGTAATATAAATATATCAGTCGTAAATTTAAATACTTACGACATAATAGTAGAGTTATGGTTTTTTGGCATCAATTCTTCAATTACAAAAAAAAAAATTGATACAGTGAATCAAACGATTATAATTTAAATGGTCTTTACTCTTTACCTATTAAATTTGTTATTTGATTGGTTGTGATAGTTCAAAAGACTGTTGAGATGTGGATTTCCTTAACGTTACGATATAAGAATTGAGTGTTGCAAACATATTTTACGATAGTGCGGGATTCGATTTGGAAAAATCTGATAAAAAAAATAGAATGTAGTTTTCATGGGTTCAGACACATGGGGTGGGAGATTTTGACATTGAAGGCCCAAATGAAGACAAGAAGAATGGGGAAATAGGGATTGGTCTCAACTTTGGGACTATGCTTGTCTCAAGTTGAAGAAGCCACCAAATGTGCCCATTTGTGTATTTTTAAAATGGGCATACATTATTTATTTAGCACCCCAACATAATGTTCCACCATGAATGGGACATCTCCACTTTAGCTTTCCCTTTCTGATTATTCTTGTATTTTTATACTTCTTGTTTGGTACAAGTATACTACTAATTGAAAAATAAGTTTAATTTGTAGAAAATTTTATAACAAAAAGACACACTAAATAAGCTAGAATTGTAGACGCATCATCCTAATACTAATGATGTTGTCTTTCACTTCCTCAAGAAAACCTCGTGACTCATGACACTAATTAAATACATGTAAATGGGCATATTGCTCTTTTATATAATTCTTGCAAATTGCAATATATTGGTGTTGTGTGGGTGATCATTATTTGACATAATCAAACCATGAAGGAGAACACCAATTAAGAGAATCTCTTTAAGAAAGTATGTGAGGTATACTAAATATGTATTAATATATGAAATGCTGTTCTCAGTTAGATTAACTTTGAACACTATAATTTTCACTATTTGTTTTGTTAGATGAATTTTCTTAATTAGTTATATTTATTATTTATATGTTAATCTAACCAAATTTAATCGATAAGAAAAAACCGAATTCAAAATTATCTTTGATTGTATTCCTAAGATATGTAGACATAAAAATATCGTTATTTAGTTTACCCAAAATTTTCAGCGCTGTGCGTAATTTAGATTAGGCGAATCTCCTAACGATATTGTTTAATTTAAATTTTGGCATCCCTAAAAAGTATTTAGAACTTGGTGTTAGCCCAAGTAACCCAAAGCAGGTAAGATGACTTACTACTTGGACTTGGACCTACGTACTCGAGAGACAATAAAAGGTGAAAGAGGCCCTATAATTTTACGGTTTTCAATCTTGGGCAGTTGGGCTAGTTAAATATAATGTAGTGTTTTGAATAAAGTTGTTTTGGTTATTATCGTTTAAGCTCGCCATCCTTTTAATCGTCACAAACGCCGTCGCTTACACGGACACAAATGTTGAATGAGTTTTTATAGCATGCTAATCACTAATCTAATCCATGTTTTGTCCAAATTTTTTGAGGGAAAAAAGAAGTAAGCGTAAATAAAACATCCAAACGATAAGGCAAAAAGCTTAAGATTTTACAGCGAAAGGAGGCAAGAGAGGACAACTTAATCAAACATTCTACTTTTAATTCCTCCGATTTCGCCTGCTAATCAACTTACTCAAAACATTATAAATATGCAAATATGATTATGCTGATAAAACCAGCCTATGTCATTCGAGCTTCATTATGAGACAGCTTAGGGGAGTTAAACGAGGTACAGAAAACCCGGACTCTTCGTGAGATAAATAGGCTACAATGATAGATCTGAATAGATCTCACACTAATGACTGATTTTATGGTGAAGTGAAGTTAAGACTACTTCAAACGAACTTGCTTCGAGCTCTCTTCCCTTACACAAGCTGCTGCACTTATGCTTTCAAACTTAGCTTCGCACCCTACGCTAAGTTTGCGGGGGAGTATTAGAGACCCAAGCCCAATGTTATTCCTACGCTAAGTTTGCGAGGGAGTATTAGAGACCCAAGCCCAATGTTATTCCAACAAGCAATGTCAAAGGAAGGCCCATGTGTTTAGGGTTTTATTCTAAGTCTAGATTCATATAAATATAGCTCTTGTGTTTCTGATATTGTAACTTTAGCTGCACATAGCAGCCACATTATCCTCTTAATGAAATATTAATCAAAGTCTCTTGTTCTTGGTGACAACAAAGTCTCTTTCATCTTCTTTATTTCTTTGCACACAATAAAGCTCTTCATGAGCTATTTCCCTTTTTGTTATCTATTTCAATAAGCTCTTTTAGAGCATGAATCTTCTTGTTATGGAATCGTCTTACACACATGAGGCTCGAGAAAAGGAGAGCAATACGAAATGTAGGGCACAAGAAATCGGACAAGTGGAATCTACACAAATGGAATCGAACCATCTCCTATCAACTCTAAATGATCACAACCATCATCTACTTCTACTATCATGTTATCGCTTATCAATATGTTTTGTCAGTTAATTATGCAAGACATTAACTGCGGACACGAGTTTGACGATTGGTCATTGGTGTATTGTGGAGTGGTTTGCGACCGGTCATGTTTGTCCATCGTGCCATTTTGAGTTGCCATGTGAAGAGATGAACTAGTACTTGGGGGACAAGAAAATGGGTGAAAAGGGCCCTAGATTTTTTAACGTTTTCATTCTTAGGGGCTGTTTAAAAGTATGTTTTTAATAGAATTGTTTTTGATTATTATCCTTTTTTTTTTATCATGGAAGATCAGAAAAACGATTTCTTCTGCTTAGGGTTAAGTATTCGACGGTCATTGGTAAAGATTTAGGAGAGGAGAGATTGAGTATCTCGTGTGTCGTTCCTCACGTGGGTTTTAAAGGTTTGTGAGTATGTTGTTGATGTTTGTATAATTTAAACTTTTTTAGTCACTTGATTTGCTTGGTTTTGTCATATTTCATGTCATTTAGAGATCACTTTGGTGTGTTTGAGTCAATTATGTCCATATCTTGCATTTTAGAGTGTTAGAGTTGTATATAATGCATTAGCATGGCATATCTTGCATATTTTCCACACTTTTAGGAATCATGGAGTTGGAGAAGGATTGGAGGCCAAGAGAGAATGAAGAGAAGCATGAAAACTCCATGTCGATCAAAAGTTTATGTCGAAAACAGGAAGAAGCCAATCGGTTGATAGACTGGTCGATTGAAATCCTCATGCCAAGTTTGATTGGGCAGTTAGTCGATCAGCTGGTCGATTGGATACCTCATGCCAGGTTTGATCAGGCAGTTATTCGATCGGCTAGTCGATTGGAATCCTCCTACCAGGTTTGATCAGGCAGCTGGTCGATTGGGAGGTCGAATGGAAGTGCAATTCTGGCAAAAAAACACCGGGTCAAACCCGGCTTGTTCCGAGTTGACCCGATTCGACTCCATTTGCTATAAATATATTTTTACCTAATTATTTTAGCTAAGTTTTGTTTTTGTTTTGACTCTCTTTCCTCTTTAAAGTTCTAAGCACTCTTGTATGAGATCTTTAAGTTTTATGCAATCAAGAGTAACTTCTTTCTAGATTTATCTTTCTCTCTTCTAATCTTTCATGATTATGCAAAGGAAATTCATAGGCTTTTGTGTTTTCATGGGGATTAGTGAGTAGTTCTCTTTAGAACTTTGGATAATATAAATTATAGTATTTTCTAGTTACATCATGATGTTTATGGCTTAGTTTATATGAAATCCTTACTTATTAGGTGATCTTAATGCTAGATTAACATTGTTTGAGTTAATCTAAAACTTAGAGAATTTCATACCCGGAAGGTGTTCGATGAAATTCATAACCTATGGAAATAGATGATTATGGTGTTTAATGATTTACTCTACTTGATATTAATGCCTATTGATCATTTTATTGTGAATGGAAATTTGTGTCAGTTAGGTGATTAATAAATTGATTAGTGCCACGAAAGTGGATTAATATAAATTAGTGATCTTAGACTTAAGGATTGACATTGATTGATTGAATTAGCATCATGGTTTAGCTAGGGATTGCCAAACAATTACCATTACCCGAAGCTTGTTCGTTTATTCTTGAATTGAATTGTTTAGTTTGCTAGTTTGATTTGACGCCTTAGTTACATTTGAAACTTGCTAGTCTATTGTCTTTGCTTAATTATCTATTGCTTTAATGTTGGCTATTCACTCTTTGTTTCGTTTAGGATTGTTAGAAAACAAAAATATCTAATTGCTTAGCTTAAATGCACTTTTGTATTCCTAGTAAGTTATTCTAGTTTCCTCGGAGGATCGATACCCTTTTTACCACATCTTTTGCCTTGCACTTGGGGAGGATCGATTAGGGAATTAAAACTTTTCGTTACATGTTTTTAGCGCCGTTGCCGGGGAATTAGTAATAGCCATTAGGATTTAGATTCTATTTGACACAAATTTTCTATTTACTTTGTTTTTTAATCGGTTTGCTTTGTTTTCTCTTATCTTTCTCTAGGTACATGAACTTGAGGAGCCAAGGACGAGAGAATTTGGTTGATCGGGTTCAAGATATCCGTCGGTTAGAGAGAGAGATTACACAAGCAAGGAGAAAGCATGAGAGGATTGCGCATCTAGGACGGTTGGGAATGAATAACGCTCAAGATCCACCTGTTGGAAATGAGAACCAAGATGGGGGTGCTCAAGTAGTAGGGGTTAATCAAGGAGTGCCTAGCCACCCTCCTAGGGCACCTAGGTTGATTGGAGCCTTTGATGCACCTAATGCACATGGGAATCGAACGGGTATTCACCCACCACCCGTGAAAACAACAACTTCGAGATTAAGGCAAGCTTAATCTACATGGTTCAAGAGAACAAGTTTCATGGGCTTGCAATGGAGTATCCTCTAGATCACTTGGACCAATTTGATCGTGTTTGTGGGTTGGTGAAAATCAATGTCATCTCCGAGAATGCATATGTCATCCACTTGTCTATGAAACAAATGTTTAGTACCTAGAACTGTTTCCAAGAAGGCGCATGAATATCTTTATTCAAAATTCAAAATTGAACAAAATGTCAAGCAATCATTTTAAAAGATGCACAAAAATTGCATATATTAGAT
Organism: Eutrema heterophyllum; assembly: GCA_002933915.1. NCBI lineage: Eukaryota > Viridiplantae > Streptophyta > Magnoliopsida > Brassicales > Brassicaceae > Eutrema > Eutrema heterophyllum. The sequence goes on from PKMM01034249.1 coordinate 642,295, forward strand.
TCTTAATGCATTATATCTATTTTCGGTGTTGGCCATATGCAGAAGCGAATGTATATGTTGGCGAATGTTCTTGTACCTTTCCATCTTAGGGAGTCATTGCTTCATAGAATGTTCATAAACATCAAACTATAAACTATTTGAACAGAATATGGACTAATTCGAGTTGATGAAGGCTCCTGCCTTTGAGCGATTGCGATTAACTTTTCTCTTTCATGCCGATGCTTCTTCATTCACTCCGATCTCCCTCTTCGGCGCGCGTGGTGGCTCACCATCGCCGGAGGGACCCAGTGACCTCCTCTTTCTTTTGATAGGTGTTTAGTTATGCTTGGTCGTCGGCTCGGTTGTGGTGATGGGGTGAAGTTTCTCCGGTCTTTGGTGCGTTCCTCGATTGACGGCGGCGGAGCTTCAGCGACGTCGCTGGGGCTGCGGTGGTGGAAGGCTGTCTCCTTGTGACGATACGCCTCTCCTCAGTCCGCCTCTTTTTTTGCCGGCGGAAGTTCTTCTCTCTCTCGGGTTCACCGGCGTTTCCCTCAGACGGTCTTCCTCGGCTTTTCTTTGAGAGTCCTCGTCGCCGGCGGCGAGCTCTCCGGCTTTCACCAGTGGTGGGGTGGTGGCGCTGCTCGTCTCTCCCCGATTGAAGTCCCTCTCCGCCCCGTTTTGCAAATAGCGGTGTTCCCGGGGCGGAGGTGTGGTGGCAATGTTAGATCTTCTTTCCTCGGCTCCGGCGGCGGCGACTTGGACCTCAAGGACGGGTCCAATCTCGGTCTTATGGTGTCGCGAGAAGTGTGTCTTGTGGCTAGCCTCGGAGTGGTGGTTTTCGTCTCTCCCGGCGTGCGTGGCTCCACCGACGGTGTTTCTCAGCGTTGGCTATAGGCGGGTGGCTCGACGGGAGCTTCGCTTGGTTTCGTCTCGGCAATTTTGCTTCGTTGCCGTATTTGTCATCGGAGTGGCCTGAGCTACACAAAGGTGCTTGTTGTTCCCGACAAAGGTACCGCAGATTCGCGTTCGTGCTTTGGTCTCGGTTTAGTGTTGGCTCCGGACAGGGTCCAATGTAGATGGTGGAGCGTTTCGTGATGTTAAATAGAGGCGCCGGTTTTGGTTGCGGTTAGCTTGTAACTGTGGGGGCTAGTTCCTGAGGAGACTAACGTTTTCACAGGAATGGCGGTCGGAGGTGACTTTCCGATTGCCCGCTCGGATTCCCTTGTCGTCGGTTGCAAGTTAGTCCGTTACGGACTCTGGAAATCCCATTAGTTCTAGGAGAACCTATAGGCATCTATTTCCCGAGATTTGGGACTGGCCTGAGAAGGATGCTCGTGGCATCAATTAGGGCTGGGCATAAAACCCGAAACCCGAACCCGAACCCGAACCAAAAAACCCGATCCCAATCCGAACCCGATTTGCTAAAAAACCCGAATGGATCCTAAACTCATAAACCCGAAGAACCGAACCCGAACCAAACCCAAACCGAGAACCGAATGGGTACCCGAATTACCCGAAATATAATTATATACCCAAAATATTAATTATATTAAGACTTGATATAAGTCAATTAGCTACAATTACAATCACAAACCCGAATATATCAATTATTTTAGACCAAAATAAATGAAATACCCAAAATAAATGAAATATATGAAAGTTCTTAGTTATATTTGTCAAATTTTAACCAAAATTTATTAAATTTAACCAATTTTTTTTACCTTTTTCAAATATTTTGGGTACCCGAACCCGAATGGAACCAAAACGAACCCGAACCGAATTTCTAAAATACCCGAACGGGTCCTCCAAGCCTAAACCGAAATACCCAAAATACACGACCCGAACCCGAACGGGTACCCGAACGCCCACCCCTACGCCATCAATGATGAGAACTCTAGTTCTTCAGAGCTACGACAATTACGGGATGGGCTGCGTTTTGGCGTGTGACTGCTGGTTTTTCGTCCGGTTTCGTTGTGATGTTTATTTGGTCAATTCTCGCTAGCTGGTTCCTTAACCTTTCGGTTGTCTGCTGTGTTTTTGTTGTTGTTTCTATTTGTCTGTTTTTCCTCCTTAGTCTTCTTGGTCTTAATTTATCGTTACTGGTCCGACACCAATTGCTTCACAGCTATGGTGTCGGCAAAAGTACCGATTGAATTTGCTTCCATGTTTTTTTATTCTTTTTTGGGCATGAGACCAATCTTTAGGTCGAACAATTTGTTAACACATCTTGTAACACTAAATCATTTTCATTTTCAATGAAATATTTACCATTTAGCAAAAAAATAAAATAAATAAACTATTTGAAAACTACGGATAATATATATAATCCTACTTTCTTACTTACCAAGATGGTGGTGCAACTGATCAATTAGAATATGTGTCTCTTGGAGACAACATCGTACCTTGAGTGTCAAGTTATATCCTAATTCCTAAGGAGCTCAGTTTATATCTCACTTTAGTGTTTATTTTGTCCTTTTTGGAGATCAGACCAACGAGTTGTTCTTGAAATTGTTTTGGATCTTGAGTTTTCTTTCATTTAAGCATTTTCTTGGTGTGTTTTTGATCTTCTTAATACTTTGAGAAGTTTCGGATTGTTTCTCTCACCTTTCTATTTAAACATTGCTCACTGGATAGTCTTCTTTGGTATATGAGTTTAAAGCGGATTAATCTTTTTCAGCATAAAAATTTTAGTTTAAAGCAATTAGGACTTCTTTTGCTATTAGGACATCGCTGAGTGGAGAAAGAAATAATATTAACCCTTCTAGCGAACCGAAGCGTATTTATCCATTAGATACGAAATATGACTTTTTGATATGTTCATAATCTTTTATTATTATTATTAAATTATTTGATTGTATATACCATTTAAATTTCAGTTTTTGTTTCATTCCTTTCTTCCGAACTCAAAACTGGATTTCAAACTACATAGTCACAATTAAGAATATGTTTTCATTTTGGGCAGAAGTTTATATAATAAGCAATTTTTCTCACGCCTGCGTCTATAAAAGTCTCATTATTTCATTTTCTTTTTATTTTTCCACAAATAAAAAAAGAAAATATTGAACTAAAAGGTGTTCCTCAGCTTCTTCTCCAGTAAGCGAATTTGTATACCTTTTGGCTCTTTACAAAACAAAATGTTGATATCTCCTCGCATCTCTTTATCCACTACTCTAAGAGAGTTATAATTTCGCATCCCACACAGCTTTATTACCTTCGCCACACATCGCATGAACCATCCACATTCTATCGACTGATGTGCATATCCCACTGCACTTCCAATCAAATGACGCCACACACACTTCTCCAGCCTCTGCCTTCATTTCACAGTCTTTGGGAAAAAAGAGAAAGAAAGAAAGAGTAACAACAACATGAGAAAAAAAGATATCTCAAATTGTTTTAGTTGTTTACTAACTGCTGAGGCATACTAACATATATATAGCTTTTACCTGGAGGAGTACCACAACAGAAATTACGATCATCGATTTGCTCAAGCTCAAGACCGATGAACCATGACCCGAGTGTCACATCTTCATTTGCATACTTGTGCAAAATTGGCCTGCAAAAGTCAAAACATAAAAGTGTTATTATGCTTGGAAAATAATCCTAACATATTCTACTTTATTGAGAATCCAATACACATAGTCAATTAATTACTTACTGGTTGACAGATATGTATGTGGCAAGATCTTTTGAGATGGCATAAATCTGTCCTGTTGCATGTCGAAAATATTTGTTACCTTCCTCTCCAAATTTCCAAAACTCGGGTTCACGATACTTGGCCGTTCTGCACGTTTTGAGAAACAAAAAAAAACTGCATTAAAAATCCAAATCGATGGAATAGCAAAATTTTGAAAAGAAAATGAGATAACAACACAAATTGGGATTATTACTTTTTAGTAAGAACAGGTCCGGATTTCATACATCCGATGTAGACTCTCGGCTTATGACGGTGACTAGCTAATGTGGAAGCAAGCATACCTAAAAAAGACAAAGAGGTGAGGAAAGATATTCAACAATTTAATCAAAGGAGAAGAGAAAGAAACAAATATAAAAAAAAAAATGGTAGAAAGAGAGTTTGGTACCAAGATTGACATGAACATCATCATCAATCTTTACGTAAAACTCAGCATCCCACTTTGCAACCGCACTGGAAAAGAAGATTTTGGTTTTTGCAGACAGTTTGTAATATCCTTCGACATGGTCCTGCAAACGAGTAAAGTGGAAAGAAAGAAAAAACAAAAATTATCAAGAAAACTGTAAACTAATCCTAGAAAAAAAAACCAACTTGTCTAATTAATCTCACCAGCCTAAAGAAATCTTTGTATTGAGCATCTTCTGAATCAATTTCCTTATCCAGTATACTATTTGGCGTCGAACTGCATGCCAACACATTTTGTATACACACACTTAAGTAAGAGTCTCAATCTACTAAAAAACAAAAAAACCATTAGACTACATTAATTATTCCATGGATTTCACCTGTGTCCAATCATGAATTTGACGACAATTCCTTTCTCTTTTTCCAATTTCTCAAGCTTTTCTCCTGTGATAAAAAAAAGCTAACAAAGATTAGAGACAATGAAGCATGAAAGGATCCATAGATTTGAAGGAGGGGCATCACAAAATAACCCTGAGGCATCCAAGTCTCTCTGAGGGAATCACGCCGTTTTCTACTGCTAAATGCAGTATTGATGCCAATCACCATGAAAACTTTTTTCCTTTGCTTTCCTTCTGTTGAAGAATTGGTTGTTGAGACATCAACAATCTTTTGAGAGCTCTGTGTAAGAGAGAGCTGTCTCTGAAGCATTGAAACTGACTTATCCAATGACCTGTGGCCACAAGAGTATGATCAGAAAAGTATTATTACTTCACAAGCAAGTCTAAGATTTACACAAAAATTTCTATTACACTCACTCTATTGCTTTATGGGTTTTCAAAACCTCTTCCATTACATCTTTTTCTTGTGATTTTTTCTGTATTTCCACGAGATCAAAATATTTATATAAATAAAAAAGTCAGTTTTTAATATCCAAATAACATAGGAAACAATTCCTATGATGTGATATTTGTCAAATTCAGATTCAGTCAATGAGATAAAAAAATTTAAAAAGAATACTTTTTCATGAGCATAATCTTCAGAAGCTATCTTAAGTTGCTGATCACGACGGTGCTGTAAAAAGAGCTGGCTACCGGAATCCGACGATGGCCCTCGAAATCTGAAAAATGTATGACACGATTTTAATTATAACCGTATAGATTAATGAAAGAGAAGAAGAAACTCAAAAGAAAAAAATCAGAACCTGGAGGTGAAAATTGCTCCGAGGAAAAAGCAGGAGATGCAGAGAAGAGGAACCCATGTCAGTGTTAGTCTCTTGGAGACTTTGGGCTTCATGGTGAGAGAGACAGAGACAGAGACAGAGAGAAAGATGAGTGAAGAGAGAAGAAAAATTTACAAGTCGTATAATTTTAACGGAAAGGCAAGTTAATACAGGCAGTGAAATTAAGTAACAATCCTTATTTATTGCAACTTTGACTATTTAATTCAAAGAATCTAATATGTCAGGTGATTTACAGTTACACTTCCAGTTATAAATTAATTAGATGTTTAAAGAAATGATATTTTGACCAACAAACAAAGTGATATAAGTCAATTACCTTAAATGGTCTGTTGAATTATATTTATGAATAAACAATGTATATTAATTTTGTTTTTCAATACAAATTTTTCAATTTTTTTTTTTGACGTCAGACAAATTTTTCAATTAATAAGATGAATATCGTTTTTTTGTTTGTCTTCTGAATGATAAAAGAATTATTTTTGTATTTATATTCAATATCAAAATTAAATTCTATTTTTTTTTAACTGATTAACACATAATTTCATCTAAAGTTTAAAAACTATTTCTAAAATAGTATAAAAATTACGATTGGTTCTCAAATTGTTACATCAGTATGTACGTTGGCGTCTATTTAGTATTGACAGTCTATAGTAATAATATTACAGATACTTATTTAATTTTAGTATTTTACCAATGTAGGTAATAACCGATCAGATATTTTTTTTCCAATCTCCTTCTTTAAATGGCTTTTGTGTTGATACATAAACATTTTTTTTTTTGTTCTTTTCATAGATATTAGTTTTAAAACACACAAAACGTCTAAATTCATCGCAATTTTTTTTGTTCTTTTAACAAAAATTTAATGTATTGAAATATAAAATAATTAATCTACGACAGAATCCATAGGAAAATAGTTTCAAATTATGCCACAAATCCATCTCAAACATTTGAGATGGACTGCCAAAATAATTAATTTTCCTCTAGCAAGTCGGTTGTCACACTATGACAAAGATTATGTCATAAGGTAGTCATAATATAGTCATGGTACATGTGCGATGGAAATGGCGTTTCAAATCTGCAGTCTCACATAGTCGTAGCAGTGTCATCGCAAATATTTGAGACATATTTTCGACGGATTTTAAGTTGCGATGAGCTGTATTGGTGGTGTGGTATATATACTCCTTTTAAGTGTTTGAGCATCTCGTTAGTAATATGTTAGATGAACTTTGATTAAAATGGGTTTTATAAAGTTGATGATTATGCATCTCATCTAAAATCCCGAGCAGGTAGGCCAATAAAACCTTCTAAAACAATGCAAGAAATACAATGGTCACGAGATCGTGGTCGTCAAATCATAAGCTATTGTTTTCTTTTGTCATTTCTCTCTATCTTTCAGTTTTTAAGTTTTCGTAAGAGCTTTCGGTAGATTAAGTTAAAACTTAATCCTTTCTTCTATAATTTTTTTTCCCTTTTTTGCGTTAATTCTTTCGCAATAGCCTACTTTAATTCAAGAAAACCCTTAAAAAAAAACTGTTCGATAAATTCCTTCGCCTTCGCCAAGACGTAATGCACGAACAAATGAAATGAATAGAGTTTTTTCTTGTCGTACGTATAGTGAGAATTACTCCGTTTAGTTTTTCGTTGAAGCATGCAACATGACACTCTAAATGACAAGTTCGAGTTTCGTTTCACCGTCTTGGTCATTCTCTTTTTACTTTTCTTTTAAATGATTTGGCATGTGGCTTATCGTCCACGTCGTTTACGATATCTTTGAATAAGTTGGTGTAATTTGTGTTTAGTTTGCGAAAGATACGTTGCAAACAAAAAAATGTTTGTGTACAAAAAATAATATATATGTTCAGCGTTACATTACAACGGTGTATATCATATAAAACGCCGACAAAAAAAATGGTTACAACTGGAATATAGCGTTTATGGGTGATTGCAAATTTGCGACTAAACCAATCAATAACACAATAATAAAATGAAACTGAACCGGCTACTCCCGGTATTCCTCATTAGCCCTCGGTTCGAACAGCAGGCGGCTCCTAGAATCAGTCACGTTGCCGTTTCAACCTATTCAGCCGGTAGCCCTCCCAATTACCATTTTTTCCCCCATTTCTCTTCTTGATATCTATTGCTTAAGCTTCCGTCCATCCGAAGAGAGAAGCGAAAATTCGATTTTCTCTGGGTTTTGATCTTTTAGGGTTTCTCGGAATTTGGATGGAAACCTCAACCTCTGCTTTAGATAATCATAAAGGAAGGTTTCTTCGTCTCAGCTGTTGTAGCTCTTGTTGTCGTTGTTTCTGCTGCTTTTACAGCTAAGGAGAATTCGATTCCGCATCCTCCAGGAACCCTTCTTCTCTCTCTCTTCCTCGTTTTCAAATTTTGGGGGGATTGGCTCTTTTGATTGTGATCATGGACCGTGCTCAATCGGATCTCTCGTTGGGGTTCGGTAGCTCCCACGCGTTGCCGCTACCTCCTCCGAGAATCCCGATTGCTGATGACTCAATCACGCTTCAGATTGACTCCAGCTTCCGTCCATCGTCTAATCCGATGCCTCCTGTTCCGCTTCAGCTGCTCGAGCAGAGATTCGATGACACCGGATCGCGTACCCGGGTCTTCGAGGAAGACGATGACGTTGATAATGATGATGATGGTGGTGATGATGATGATGATCAAAGGGAAGAGGAGCAGTTCATCCTCTTGGGTCATCCGATGAAGCTAAAACGGTCTAGAGGTAGCAATTCAATGTCATCACCAAGCCCTTGTAAGAGATTTGCAGTTGACTCGGGGGTAGAAGGTAGACGAGCCGCCGTTAAAGCGTGGGGTGACCAGTCGCTTGGAGAAGCTGATCCTGAGATTCACGAGTTCATGGAAAAGGAAAAACAGAGACAATTTAGAGGAATCGAGCTCATTGCTTCTGAGAATTTCGTGTGCCGAGCAGTAATGGAAGCTTTGGGAAGCCATTTGACCAATAAGTACTCGGAAGGAATGCCCGGAGCAAGATACTACACGGGGAATCAGTATATTGATCAGATTGAGATTCTTTGCCAAGAACGTGCGCTTACAGCTTTTGGACTTCATCATGAGAAATGGGGAGTTAATGTGCAGCCTTACTCTTGTACTTCCGCAAATTTTGCTGTTTTCACTGGTCTTTTGATGCCCGGTGACCGAATAATGGGATTGGATTCTCCCTCGGGTGGTCATATGAGTCATGGGTATTACACACCAGGTGGAAAGAAAGTCTCTGGTGCGTCTATATTCTTCGAGAGCTTTCCATATAAGGTCGACCCTCGTACAGGGTATATTGATTATGATAAGCTTGAGGAGAAGGCGCTTGACTATCGTCCAAAAATACTTATTTGTGGAGGGAGTTCATATCCGAGAGACTGGGAATTCCCTAGGTTTAGGCATATTGCAGACAAATGTGGAGCTGTTCTGATGTTTGACATGGCACAAATTAGCGGTCTTGTGGCTGCCAAGGTATATTCATTCTCATTTCCCATATTATGCAATGTATTGTTTCTCTTTGGCATCAGTCATTAAACTTGAGACGTAAGCACATGATCTTTATGTTTGCTCAGTGATACTTATCTAGGCTGCTTTTCTTTGCATCCACTTGACGTTTTGGTTTCTGTGAATGTTGTAGGAATGTCCAAATCCATTCGATTACTGCGATATTGTTACCTCAACGACACACAAGTCTCTACGTGGACCTAGGGGCGGTATCATATTTTACAGGAGAGGCTTCAAGTCTAAGAAGCAAAGCATTAATCTTAATCACTGTGAGAGCAATATCCAATATGATTTCGAAGAAAAAATAAACTTTTCTGTCTTCCCATCGCTGCAAGGGGGCCCTCACAATAACCATATAGCTGCTCTAGCCATTGCCCTCAAGCAGGCCGCTTCACCAGAGTACAAGGTTTACATGCGACAGGTCAAGAAAAACGCTAAGGCTTTAGCATCTGCTTTGATAAGCAAAAACTGCAAGTTGGTAACAGGTGGCACCGATAATCATTTGCTTCTTTGGGATCTGACTCCTTTGGGCTTGACAGGTATGTGATTAGCTCCTCTTATTCTCAGTAGAGAAGGAAATTAATCGCACTAATGTGATTTAAGTGTATGCCTCATACAAGCTATTGGCAGCATTGCAACTGTGTCTGATTTTTCATGGTGTTATATATGCTTAACCATTCGTCATGTGTATATAGGCAAAATTTTACCAAACAATTCGAGACATGGCTGAGTTTCTTAGTCTATCTCCCATTTCTCATCTCTCTAGGTTGTTGATGGCCAAAGATCAGTCTGGAATCCTTAATCAAACTCGTTTGAGATCGTAACAAAACTTATATGTCTAGTTTCCGAAAATCAAGTTCACTCACTTCTTTGACGTCTGTACAATGCATATTTTTAGCTGTGTCCCCCAAAGCGACTTAAATCTTCGGCCTTATGATTTTAGGAAAGGTGTATGAAAAAGTGTGTGAAATGTGCCATATCACGGTCAACAAAGTTGCCATCTTCAGCGAAAACGGTGTTATTTCCCCTGGAGGAGTGAGAATAGGTAAGAAAATCAAATTCTCTAGGAAACCTCAAAACTCTGGATTCTGGATCAGAATTAAACTTATGTATTCTTTCCTGCTGTCTGATTTTTTAACATGGGCTGATGTATCTGTCTCAGGCAGTCCGGCTATGACCTCAAGAGGTTGTTTAGAATCAGATTTTGAGACAATGGCTGAGTTTCTATATAGAGCTGCTCAGATAGCAAGTGCTGCACAAAGGGAGCACGGGAAGTTGCAGAAGGAGCCGCTCAAAAGCATCTATCACTGTAAAGACATTGCAGATCTTCGGAACCAAGTTGAGACTTTTGCTTCTCAGTTTGCAATGCCTGCGTTTGACATTTGAGTCGGCCTGAAGAACGAGAACCGCTCAATCTCTCTCATTTTTTTTGCCATGGTAATCTAAACCCACACACGCATTTCTCTATTTTACAATGTCAACTATCTACATTCCCTAAATATGCTAAATTTAGATCAACATTTGGGGACAAAAAAAGAAACTTTCCTGTGTTGGTATGGTCGTAAATCGTAATTCTTCAATGCTTGTGTACATAAACATTGGGGGTGTTGGGTATTAGTGTATCCCTTTACTACGTTCTTTTCAAGTGGTAATAATAGAACAGGAACAACAACAACAAAAAAAAAAGCAAATTCTGGAAAATTAGCTGTAATGCAGTTGAAATTTTTATAGAAAAGGGAATCATATAATTTCAGGATGTTTATGTGTTGGGGAACACAAATTATTTCTGTAACCAGAGGAAAACTTGCTACTGACCTCAATCATTGCTTTTTTCCTTCGAGAAAATCATTACATTCTGAAGAAAAACAAAGAAACTGTGACAGAAGGAATAATAATAATACATAATTTTTATGAATGTCTTTTGTTTTTATCATTTTTGCATTTGGTAAATGGTAATGTTTATTTGGTAAATCAGCTGGGAAAGTTGGTGTCCTACTTGGGAGGCAAAGCATGGAATTCTGGTGAGAGTCTCTAAAAGCATTTTAGATTCTGCATTTTTTGGTTTTGATAGTGACTTCTCTCCTCGTCTATAATATTATATTATTATATTTCCTATCTTCCCTATTTTACTTAAATCTTATTGAATTTATTTAGCAAAGCCCTATAAAGTTTTTTTGATGAGAAAAATAGTATATAGAAGGCCAAAGAGGCAAACACACAAATTAAAGAGAGAGGAAAAGACTTTTTAGTCACAAGGTTTCTCTTTCTTCATTGTTACCAATAATCTTGATGATGTTCTTGAGCTAACTAGCATAGAGAGAAAGAAAAAAAACTAGCTTAGAGAGGAGAGATTGTTTTTCTTATATAGTAAATAAGAGCTTTCTAGACTGCAGATTAATGTTTGGATTTATTAGCATCATGTGAATTCTATTGTGTGTTGTATGCACTTAGTGAAGTTTGGTTTTTGGAATGATCGTTATTATGACAGAGATAGTTTGAACAAATACCTTTTTTTTGGACTCGTTTTTAATATTCGGAGAAATTAATTTTATAGACATGATTTGTGTCTAGTGGGTTCAACTTTTTTTTCCATTGAAAAATCAAGAACTAAGAGAGCTGCTAGTAATGGGAATTGGTACTTTTTGTACTTGATTGATACACATATAACAAGTGATTCTCGAGGGTTGAAATTTACTCATAGATACTAAGACCAAAAAAATATATACATATATTGAATATCTTGTCAAAGATGTTCTTTTTGGGTAGAAAAAGGAGAAAGCAAAGATGAGTGAATTGTGTGTAAAGCAAATAATTAAAATAAGTATTAGAAACTCAAGGAAGGTAACGATGATGGAGTGCTTTAAAACAGTGGGTGGGGAAGGATTTAGGGTGTGAAATTGGCAATAATCATAATTATTAACACAAAAGCCACCAAATGGTATGCCCAAAGCATATATATATTTAGATGAGAGTGCCAAAGAATCAAAAGACAAATCTGCTTTACAAAGGATCCATTTTCATCATTCTTATTGATTAACACCACAAAAATCACAATTCAAATTGATATCTCTCTATCTCTACTTCCTCCTATGTGAATCAAATCAAATCATTTTTCCAGTTTTGATCATTGGCTTTGTTCACTACTCTCCAACTATCTCAAAGAGACAACAAGCATCCATTTGGACTCCCCTTTTTTTTAGCAGATCGTTTTTTTATTTATATTTGTTGTGGTAGTCTAATAATATAGTGCTGGATATTCATTTTTCACTAAACTTTCACTTGGTACCAGGTGAGTGGCTTGTGCGGGCATTAATTAAATTTTATAGATAGTTTAACTTATCTAGTTAAGAGAATAATACGGCAGAAATGTAGAAAAGTTAAACTACCTATAAAATTCAATTAATGTAAAATCTCGTTTTCCCATCAAAAACGTAAAATTTCGTTTTTCCGTCAAAAACGTAAAATTCTGTTTTCCCGTCATAAACGTAAAATCCCGTTTTCATGTCAAAAACGTAAAATCCCGTTTTTCCGCCCAAAATGAAAAATCTCTATTTTCCGCAAAAAAACGTTAAATCATGTTTTCTTTTCAAAAGCGTCAAACCCCATTTTCCTGCCAAAAATGTAAAATTTTGTTTTCCCGTAAAACGTAAAATCCCGTTTTCCCGCCAAAAACGTAAAATCTCGATTTTCTGCAAAAAAAACATAAAATCCCGTTTTCCCGTCAATAACGTAAAATCCTGTTTTCCTGTCAAAAAGCGTAAAATCCCGTTTTTCCGTATAAAACGTAATATCCCGTTTTTCCGTCAAATACATAAAATCTCGTTTTCCCATCAAAAACGTAAAATCCCGTTTTCTCGCCAAAAACGTAATTCCCGTTTTCCCAGGGAAAATGTAAAATCCTGCTTTTTGTCAAAAATATAAAATCTCGTTTTTCCGTCAAAAACGTAAAATCTCGTTTTTCGGTCAAACACGTAAAATCCCGTTTTCCCGACCAAAATCGTAAAATCCTATTTTCCAGCCAAAAACGTAAAATCTCGTTTTCCCGTCTAAAACGTAAAATTCTGTTTTCCCGCCAAAAACGTAAAATTCTGTTTTCTTGTCAAAAACGTAAAATCTCATTTTCCCGTCAAAAACGTAAAATTTTGTTTTTCCGTCAAAAATGTAAAATCCCGTTTTCCCGTCAAAAACATAAAATCTCGTTTTCCCGTCAAAAACTTCAAATCCCGTTTTCCCGTCAAAAACATAAAATCTCGTTTTCCCGCCAAAAACGTAAAATTATGTTTTCCTGTCAAAAACTTCAAATCTCGTTTTCCCGCCAAAAACGTAAAATCATGTTTTCCCGTAAAAAAACGTAAAATTTCGTGTTCCCGCAAAAAAACGTAAAAATCATGTTTTTCCGTCGAAAACGTCAAATCCCATTTTCATGCGGTAAAACGTAAAATCTCGTTTTCCCGCAAAAAACGTAAAATCCCGTTTTCCTGCAAAAAAACGTAAAATTCTGTTTTTCCGTCAAAAACGTAAAATCCCGTTTTCCTGTAAAAAAACGTAAAATCTCGTTTTCTCGCAAAAAACGTAAAATCTCGTTTTTCCGTCAAAAACCTCAAATCCCGTTTTCCTGCCAAAAACGTAAAATCTCTTTTTGCCGCAAAAACGTAAAATCCCATTTTCCCACAAAAAAAAACGTAAAATCATGTTTTCCCGCAAAAAAACGTAAAATCATGTTTTCCCACAAAAAAAACGTAAAATCTCGTTTTTCCGTCAAAAACGTAAAATTCCGTTTGCCGTCAAACACATAAAATCTCATTTTCCCGCCCAAACACGAAAACGGGATACAAAAATAATAACAAAATTAAATTATTTTCGTAAATATTAAATTTAATGTATAGTAATATTTTCTATGTAATGATTAAATATTGTAGGGACTAAAAATGAACAAATCTTATTTTCTGGTTATTAATTTATTATTTTCTTAATTATTTTTAAAATTATATATAAGATCCGAGATCTTATAATCGGGTCACAAGGATTCGCGTGTTTTTTAACCGGATCACAATAAAATAAATTAGAAACAAAATAAAAAAGCATATTCTTTAACTAATCAAAACATAACATTAATACATGTGGCATTGACATTATCTTTTTGATCGGCTAAGAATCATCCGTCACTTAAGTGTCTTCTCGATTAATAGTAAGATTTGCGATTTGTATTAGTTTTAGTTTTATCGAATAATTCCTAGAAAAATCGCACATGTAGTCTATATCCACTATAAATTTAGGGTCTTGATTAATTAATCTAAAATCGTCTAAACAGCACAAAGATAACATTTCGAGTATTTACCGATTAATTCATAGAAAAACCGTATGAATTTTACAGAACAACGGGCTGGAACCAAAACTGAAAAGCAGACATTTACTTTAGATATGATTCAGAGAATAACTCCATTTCTAGAATTTTATATATAAACATCAAAATACTAAAATAGAGCAGATTGACGTAAAACTAAAAATTTAAAATTCTCTTTTCATAAAAAAAAAAAAAAAAAGTTACAACAACTCCCTACCAACTGATTCATCTAAGCCTAGTAGTAGTCTACCGATTTTTTTTTTTTTGTTTGAAACTGAAAAAAATGTCAGCTTTTGATATTCATTCATCTATGGCTGCAGAAATCCAAAAGCTTTTTTCTTCCTTCAACAATTTCATCAAAGAAATCATCGATTTGCGCCACTATACTCTCTGTCCCATTCCTCAAATTACCAAAATACCCTTTCAGATTCTCCACTCTCTCTCTCAACACCCTCTCTTCCTCCTCTTCGCTGTCCCCTCCTCCGCCGCCGCCGCAGAATCGCCGCTCAAGCTCCGCCTTAAGCTCCTCCAACGCCGCTTTGCTCCTCCTGTATTCGTGCATCAGTATTCCTTTCCTCATCCCCATCCTCCCCACCTCAGCCGCCACTCTCTGCTGCAACCGCCCCATCGCTCCGGCGAAACCGCCGACTCCAACTTGCGTTTGCGTCTGCGTCTGCGTCTGCGATATCGTTGCGTCGCCGGGAAAACAGTAGACGAGACCGTTCATCAAAACCATAAGTAGAAGCGAGCTCATGTTCCTCGTCGCGTACAGTACGCCGCGGAAACCACAGAATCCGTTCTGTAACTTCGTCGACGACTCAATCGCCGTCGCATTCGCCACCGTCTGTTCCGACCAAAACGGAAACCTTTGAACTCGATTCTCCATCAAAGCTCTGTTCTCTTCCTCTATCCCAATCGCCTCTCTCCTACAACCTGATATCGCCCTTATCACCTAAACCACCATTAAGACCAATAAAACAGAGAATTGAAGCTTTGATTTTTGATCCCACAAAAAACAAAAAACAAATATTCATTTTTTCCGATTACCCACCTGACGAGAAAGCTGAGGGGAGAGACGACGGTGGTGATGGTGGCCGTCGAGGGTGGAGGCGATGGAAATTCCGGCGGAGGAGAAGTTTTCGATCGAAGAAACGGCGGATTTGATGACGAGGCAAGCCTCCCAAAGCTTTGAGCTTTCGTCCATATACTCATCGAGCCATTTGTCGCCGACGGGAAGTTGAAGCTTTTGAACGAGGAGAGTGAGATGTGAGTGAGAGGTACGGAGAAGACAGAGAGCTCTCTGTAAAAAGTGTACGGACATGAAGTTGTTGGAGAGATAAACCCTCTCGAGATCGTCCATTGATCTGTTTAGAAATGAGTAGAATCCGTTCACTGAGTTTGCAGAGGACGGATCCATTTTGTCAAAGATCTAATTTTTTTTTAAGTTTCTTCTTTGGTGGGTCGATGATCAATTGAAAAGATCTTAAGACAGAGAGAAAGAGGAGGAAATTGGGAGAGAGGGAAAAAAGAAAGAGGCGAATAAAAAGGTTATATAGAGATTGGAAGGTGTATGTATGTATACGTGTCGTATGTATATGTATGAGTGTAAATGTGTATGTATAGATGAAAGAAGAAGAAGAAGAAGAAGGAAGCTGAGGTTTTTGATTCTAAGGGATGAAAGGGATTGTTCGGTACAATGATGGATGTTTCCTACTGAGGAGGAAAGATGATTGGTAATTTTGTCTGATTTTTTTTCTTTCTTTCTTCCAAATTTTCTCTCGAGATTTAAAAATATTGAAAAAAAATAGGGTTGATATTTGAAAATGAATGGGAAAAGGGTTTGTAGTAGAAATGTTTTTGAAGAAAACAAGAAAATAAGACATTGGACAACATATGTTTCATGAGATCTATCTAATTTTGTGGGTCTATGATTTCTTATACTTGATAAATAAATTGAAAATTGTAGTCAGTTTGTTTCCCTTTGTGGAAGCTACTCCATCGGTTCTCTGTTTTGGTCTTTAGAGAAATTGATTATTTGTCTGAATAAAATCTCTATATTGTTGAATATAAAACACAAGGAAATAAAAGAGAAAAATAAGCTAACAATCATGAGCCCAAATACCTTAGTATTTGAATGTATATGATTATATAACTTTAGAATTTTCAATGGTATCTAATACCATCTTCACCATTTAGTATTTAGGTTTGATTACAAAACTTTCGGTGTTAAACCATTTCAAAAGTATGAGTTTTTTTTGTGACTTACGTTTTATATATTTCGGGCTTTAATGTTGGTTAATTTGCTCTTCGATAATTTAAATACTGTTCTAACATTATATATTGCAAATGACATATATTACAACCTGATTTCTTCTCGAGTTTATGCATTGGAAATTACTCATTCCGTTTTTAAATAATAGATTTTTTAGAAAGAAAAATAACGGAGTCCAATAGAAGATTCTTTATGTCTTTTTGGTGGTAAAATTATTCAGGTCTTTTCAAAAGGTATTTTACATTGACATTGAAATTTCATGGTGAAAATTTTAAATATTGAGAGATTCCCACGACCAACATTAATCATACTAATAAATTATTAACGTACATTTGGTCCCTTTTCTTTGCTAAAGGATAAATAAAAGTAAGGAGCCATTGAATGTTAATAGGGTTTTGAGTGGGGTTTTGATTAATCTTATATTTTCATTTGTATATTTTGGGTTTTAGTGTTCACTTTTTAGGTGCTTCTTCCCTCTTTTCCTCCATCGAGCTACTGATTTTGTGGGTTATTCTCCAATAAAATAAAAATAAGAAAATGATTAATTCTTAATACTCAATAGTATCATTTTTATTTACCCAATTCATGTTTCGTTTATGCCTCCTTTTTATACAATTTGCAACATTTGCCAAAAAAGAATAAATTGGAATGATGAGATTCTTTGTATGTATTGTTTTATGCACATATTCAAAATTCTTTTGAGGACATAGGTCTCTGTGATGTTCGCAAGTCATCATCAGCCTAGGAAAACTTATATCAACCATTTATTGATATTTTCTTAATAAAATATATAACTCTTCAGCATAAAACTCTATTGTAACAGCACAACAATTGATTTATCAATCGATTAAACCTTATTATATTAAAATAATTAATACCTTGATTGTATTGTAGAAATTATCCATATAGATGCCGCACTAGTGACTTAGTTGATCGATATTGATTATGTAGTACGACGATAGATTCGTCGAGAACTATTATAATGAAATCCTAATTTATTTATTCATTTAAAATCATAAACTTCAAAGTGGCATTTCGGACCCATTTAACGGCGATATCTCAAAAGGAATGTTATGTATTCTATTAAAACAATAAATGAGTTGATATGCAAATTGTAGATATAATAAATGCAAAAGGGAGACAAAAGAAATTTAAATGCAAAAGTGATATACAATCTTGTAAGCCAAGAGTATACTTTACTTTATTTCTGTTACCAATATTGAATGTACATAAGTAGTATTTCTTTTATTATTTAGTCGGATTTTTTTTTTTTTTTATCGCTAAGAGATTTTAGGTTGAGGTATGTACATCTCCAAACCAGGAAATATAAAATATGGTCTCATTTTAAATTTCATTCGATCATGCGACTTCTATACTTTATTTTTAATGATACTTTTCGAATTATATTCTATTAATTCACTGTTTTGACAAAATACTATCAAGATTTGACCAAATAATGATTTTCACAACCAACGCGAACGTTCGAAATAAACTTTTGATTTATATCGATTCAAAGCATTACGAATACCGTTTATATAATTGGTTTATTTAAAACGCATGCAACCGAAATCGTTTCCTTGCGAGAGAACCAATAAATATAATCAAGCCATGGCGTTTTACGAACCGGTTTGGTAAAATTTGAAAAAGAAAAAAAAATCATTATCGAGACGATTTAAACCGGTATATAATAAGGATGGTGCGAGAGAAATGAGTGGTGGCAGTGGAAGAAGGGGACCATGAAATCTATGGGAAGCGTCGGACAACACAAAACCTCGGTTTCATAAAGACTTTCTTTTACCCTTTTATTAATCGTTTAAATATTAGTTTTCTTAATTCTCTACCTTTTTCCTACTCTTACAGAAGGATCAATACAAATTAAAAATATTGATGTGTTGAAAATATTAAACTTAATAATTCTTGTTTTTGATATCCAGACTAAACTTCAACAATACGAAAATAAAGCTTTGTGACAAGATCACAAGATCAAGAGATTGATTGCTGAATATTTCTTGTTATTAATTTCAATGGGTTCGATTACATTATATAGCTAGTTTTGGGTTAATCCTCAAGTTTATGATCAACACAGAAATGAAGTATTTTAGATTTCCTAAATATTCTCTCATACTTCCCCTCAAGATGGCGATTGTAGATCTCAAACTCTCATATTGCCAAGTAAATAAGAAAATTGAACTCGTCCAATTGCTTTAGTGAGTAAATCTACGATCTGCACAGTGGTACGAACATGAGCTGGTGCGAGTTCTCGTGCTTGAAATGCATCACGGATGATGTGACAATCATCTCGATATGCTTAATCCTCTCATGGAACACTGGATTTCACAGAATATGCAGTGCAGCTTTGTTGTCGCGGTAGAATGAAACTGGCTCAGAATGCTTGATATCAAACACAGGCAGAAGCTCCATGAGCCATTGAATTTCAAAGTATGTAAAAGACATGGCGCGATACTCTGCTTTAGTGGAAGATCGAGAGATGGTTTTTTGCTTTTTCGTTTTCCATGAGATAGGATAATCACCAATCATAACAACATAACTAGTAAGAGATCGCCGAGAGATGGGACAAGATGCCCAATACGCATCACAATAAGCAGTAACATGAAGATCCGGTTTGGAGTCAAGAAGTATGCCTTGTCTTGGTGAACCTTTCAAATAGCGAACAACTCTTACCACTGAATCCCAATGCTTATGTCGTGGTGTAACCAGTAATTGCGCAAGCAAATGAACCGCATAGTTGATATCCAGTCGTGTGATAGCCAGGTAAACCAGGCAGCCAACAAGCTGCCTGTAGCGAGACGGATCTTCGAAGTAGTCACCCTCCTCGCGAGCTAGCGTGTGATTCTGCTTAATTGGTGTATCATAAGGCTCAGACCCGGATAAACCACACTCGGAAACAATATCCAATGCATATTTTCTCTGAGAAACATAAATCCCCTCCTTGCTTTGAGAAATTTCTAATCCTAGAAAGTACTTTAAAACACCAAGATCCTCTATGTGGAAGCACTTACTCATTTATGCTTTAAACTGCGAGATAAGTGCATAATCGTTTCCACCAATCACCAAATCGTCNAACATGAAGATCCGGTTTGGAGTCAAGAAGTATGCCTTGTCTTGGTGAACCTTTCAAATAGCGAACAACTCTGACCACTGAATCTCAATGCTTATGTCGTGGTGTAACCAGTAATTGCGCAAGCAAATGAACCGCATAGTTGATATCCAGTCGTGTGATAGCCAGGTAAACCAGGCGGCCAACAAGCCGCCTGTAGCGAGATGGATCTTCGAAGTAGTCACCCTCCTCGCGAGCTAGCGTGTGATTCTGCTTAATTGGTGTATCATAAGGCTCAGACCCGGATAAACCACACTCGGAAACAATATCCAATGCATATTTTCTCTGAGAAACATAAATCCCCTCCTTGCTTTGAGAAATTTCTAATCCTAGAAAGTACTTTAAAACACCAAGATCCTCTATGTGGAAGCACTTACTCATTTATGCTTTAAACTGCGAGATAAGTGCATAATCGTTTCCACCAATCACCAAATCGTCAACATAGACGAGGACATAGACACAAGAAGATCCTCGAGTATAATAGAAAAGAGAATAGTCCTTCTTGTTTTGCACAAAACCAAACTTCAGCAAAGATGCAGATAGCTTAGCAAATCAGCAACGTGGTGCTTGTTTAAGTCCATAAAGAGACTTCTTCAACTTACAAACCTTGTGTTTATCTGCAGCGGAGAAGCCGGTACAGATTGCTTGAAAAATAAAAACCCTAAACCTAAAAAAAAAAAAAAAAAAAACAAACGAAGCAAGGAATCATGGCCGCCATCGTCACCGCAGACGGAGGTGCTACCTCAGCTCTTATCTCACTTTACTTCCTCAATACCACCGATAACACAAGTCGTGTGCATACACCAATTCTGTTGAATGGTGTGAATTATGAGCGTTGGTCGAAACTCTTCGTCAACGCAATGAAAACAAAAAGAAAACTGGGATTTCTTGATGGAACCCTAAAGAAACCAACATAAGGAGATGATGTAGAGAGATGGTTGATGGTCAATTCGATGGTCATCAGTTGGATATACGCAAGCGTGGAGCCAAAAATTCGCTCCTCAATCTCTCTTGTAGAAAACGCTTCTGATATGTGGTCTAGCATTAAAAATCGCTATGGAGTTGGCGATGGAACCAAGGAACATCAACTACATGCTGATATCACATCATGTAAACAAGACGGAGACCGCGTAGAAGACTATTTTGCTCGTCTAAAGCTTATCTAGGATGCAACCGCAGAGGTTGACAACGGATTCTCATGCTGTTGCGGATAATCCGGGTGCACGTCGATGAAGAAGTATCAGAAGAAGCAGGAACAACTACAAATTCATCAGTTTCTCATGGGTTTGTCACAACAAGGTCTAAACTTCTTGTTCCAATCCACGAACTAAACCTCAATGGAGTGTATTCTCAAATCATACAAGAAGAACGACATCTAAATGCAGTCATTAGAGATTAAGATGGAGTCTCCGCTATTGGCCTCAATATGACAGCTTCGGCGAATAGCGTTTCTCGACAGTCGCTGGTCTGCACCCATTGTGGCATAGTTGGACATGAGAAGAGTGGGTGTTTTTAAGATAATTGGATATCCCGAGTGGTATGAAGAAAACACACTTTCAAATCCTTCATCTGCAATTCGAGGAGGTCGCGACACGAGTTCGCGAGGCAAGGGATCTTCTCGTGGAAGGGGAGCCCGAGGACGAGGTTCTCAGATTACAGCAAGCAACGCCGTGCAGTCATCAGCTACTAATGGATCAAAGGGCATTCCTCCCTTGACCACGAGTCAATGGAACGATCTTGTTGAATTTGTTGAATCACGCAAATCGTCTTAAGAGAAACTCTCCGGTAACAATGACAAACTCATATTATACGGCACTCAGAGTTGTTTTGATTTAATTATAGATTCTGGAGCATCTCACCATATGACTGGTGACATCAATCTTTTGACGGATTTGAAGAAAATTGAACCATGTCCCATCAAGTTACCAAACGATGGGATGACATGGACCACACAACACGACACATTGTCGTTTGGAGGAAAATTAATTCTTCGTCGCGTTTTCTACGCTCCACAACTCACTGTCACTTTGATTTATGTTGCTCAACTTTTACGAGATATAGCGAGTGCAGTGGTGTTTACTAAACGGTTTTGTGTTATAGAGGACCAAGCTTTAAGGACTTTTATTGGAGCGGGTGAAGAGCGTGATGGGGTTTATCATCTTGCTGGTGCAATTATTCCTCAAGCGAATCGTGTGGTGAAAGTTGATACTCGGGAACTTTGGCNTGGAACGATCTTGTTGAGTTTGTTGAATCACGCAAATCGTATTAAGAGAAACTCTCCGGTAACAATGACAAAATCATATTATACGGCACTCAGAGTTGTTTTGATTTAATTATAGATTCTGGAGCATCTCACCATATGACTGGTGACATCAATCTTTTGACGGATTTGAAGAAAATTGAACCAGGTCCCATCAAGTTACCAAACGATGGGATGACATGGACCACACAACACGACACATTGTCGTTTGGAGGAAAATTAATTCTTCGTCGCGTTTTCTACGCTCCATAACTCACTGTCACTTTGATTTATGTTGCTCAACTTTTACGAGATATAGCGAGTGCAGTGGTGTTTACTAAACGGTTTTGTGTTATAGAGGACCAAGCTTTAAGGACTTTTATTGGAGCGGGTGAAGAGCGTGATGGGGTTTATCATCTTGCTGGTGCAATTATTCATCAAGCGAATCGTGTGGTGAAAGTTGATACTCGGGAACTTTGGCATCGCAGGATGGGTCATCCTTCTTCAAAAGTTTTATCGTCTCTTTCTGATATTGGTGTTTTTCGACATAGTAGTAGTGCTTTAGAAGATTGTTGTGATGTTTGCTTTCGAGCAAAACAAACTCGTGTTCCGTTTCCAGATAGTTTAAATAAAGCAGATGATTTGCTTTCACTAATACATTGCGATGTTTGGGGACCGTATAGAACTAAAACAACTTGCGGTTCCGTATATTTTCTGACCATAGTAGACGATTATTCTCGAGCCTTGTGGACTCATCTATTCATCGAAAAGTCATATGTCTTTACAGACCAAAAGAAAGGCTCTAATACCATGATAAAATCAAGAGATTGCTGAATATTTATTGTTATTAATGTCAATGTGTTCTATTACATTATATAGCTAGTTTTGGTTTAACCCTCAAATTTAGGATCAACACATAAAAAAAATATTCTAGATTTTCTAAATATTCTCTCATATACTCTCTGTTTAGAAGAATTTCTTGGTAGTTTCAGAATGTTCTCACCAAGCAAGCCCCCTCATAAATGTTTTGTTTTCACCAAGCAGCTCTTGTAAAATGTTTTCTTTTTTTATGCTCTCATAAATGTTTTATTTCTTTCATAGATAAGGGACTATATGATAGAATGTTTCGTTTTCTTGTTAATACTAGTGTGTTGGTCCATAAGCTGCTCTTTCTCTCTCTAACTATTTGAAAGAAAATATTCGATGACTCATTAATTCTCTATGGGAATGTTTTACAAGTGTTATACGACCTGCATGCCTCTTTAAATATTTTCCACATCATTTAAAACATTTGACAGCGAAAAGTATTTAAAACACATATCATATTTCTTCTATTTCATTAAACTTTATTTTACGTTTCATACGTTATTTTCCAAATATCTATGCAAGTTTCAGTGACATTTCAAAAAAAGTTAAAATTAATTATAATAGCTAGTTGTTGTTTAGTTATGATAATATCTATTAGGAATAAGAAAATATATTATAAGAAATATTTGATATTCTATACATATTATAATATGCATAAAAACATAAAATACTAACCCTTATAAAACACAAAATAAATGACATATTCAATATTTTGTCTCAGAGACTTACGATATCGAACAAGTTTGGCATAGATTAACAAGCGGTTAAAAGGTAACTTCCCTTCTTCGGGCAAAAACAAGAGAAAATCAGAGTACACGTGTCATTCGCTAAACGGCACGAGTGTACTAGCATAATTTTATCAGCCTTCTGGAAGAAAACAAAGAGGTAAAGAGAAAGATATTTATTTAAGACAGCGGTTTCAGTTTTTATTTTGAAATATTTAGAGCTTTTTAATGTAAGTCACTATCTTAAATATCTTGATTAATAAAAATAAAAAAAACCCGAGTTATCGTCGTATAAAAACATAAAATTTGAAATTTGATACAACTTTCGTTTTCTTAGCATTTATCTAAATATTGTTATTAGTAAACGAATGCAGTGACTATGACTAGTGATATTTACCTGTCTACCCAGGAGGAGAAGTTATGATTATTAATTAATTAAGGCGGTAAGCAACTGATAAGTGCTGCTTAATCTTTGATTCGGTGATTTCTAATCGGTCGGTGGAAAGCGAGATGTGGAATAATTTGATTCTTTTACGAGGGTCAACAGCCCCCCACTTGAGATATGCTCATTTTTAAAAAAAATTTCCCTTTTCCACTATATCATTTTGTATAAACAAAATTGGACAAAAAACAAAAACAAAATTTGGATCCAAAATCAGTGACCTAAATCTAAAGACCTTTCGTTCGTGTTGAAAAAAAAAAAAAAAAAACTTCACTGATGGTTGGTTTGTGTTTACATCTCTATAATATTATTCAAGAAGAGATTTAAAAAATAAACTTTGTTTTGTAAGTTATTACATATTATGCCATTACAAATAAAAATGATAATTGGAATTGAAAATGATATAATTGTCTTTTAAAATTATTGATAAAAATATGAAAAATATTTATTTCACATTAAAGATGTTATTTATTATTTAGATACTTAATTATTATTACATTATTATATAATAACCAATCCATACATATTCATATAAAATATATTTGAGATATTGATATATTTTCACTATTATTCACTATGATTATTATATTTTATTTGAATATATATCAAAACTAAAGTTTGAAAAATATTTTCCTAATTTTATAAATAGTTAGACACGAAAAAATGATTTCTTAAGAGTTTGTGGACTGACCACAAAAACCATAGATAAGCGGTTATATTAGAATTATATTTTCAAGATTATAAGTTTTTGCGGGTTAGTCCGAATAATATTTTAGTTCATTGTAAAACGGGTTAAGTAGACATGTTAGTCCAGATTGACAGTTCTATATATAATCATTAATCATTAGTTAAACATATTATAAAATTTGGATAAATTTATTTTTTCTTAAATTTCAAAACAATTTTTAAGAAGATATTATCACGCGCTATAAAACTAGCGCGAATTGAATCTTAGTTAAGTTTATAAAAGAAGCCACACTCTATAATGTTAAAGCATCATAAACAATTTATTTTTGTCAATTCTAAACGTCAAACGCAAATAAAATAAACGTTTTATTAGGAAAAAAAAACTGAAAATGTTTTCAAAAATATAACAATAAAGAATATCTCAAGGCAAAAATTGCATTTGAAACAATCGATACCTTAAGTAATTGATAAAAGAAAAATGTTGAGTTCAAAGTCTTAAAAAAGCAAATTCATAGCTGTTTTGATGTAGCCAAAGATATAAATATGAATATTAATCATATAATAAATTAAATGCCAGTTTTGTATACTTCATGGAGACAGATATGTAACTATGTGGTTATGATACATTCGTACACATAACAAACTATTTTTTTCCTTTTGTGGTCCTAATTCTCATAAAAACGATTAGGAGTGATGATTTGAGTGTCTTATATATGACAAATGTTTATGTATATAATATAATTATATATATATATATAGAGAGAGAGAGAGAGCAGTAGCCGAAGGAAAGCTAGATACTTGGTTTGAAAGTAATAGATCAATTTCGTTACTTTTACTCTAAGCCAAGAAAGAATTCGAACTAATGAATTAGACTAAGTGAATCTAATAGAAACAGTAACCAATAAAATTCATGAATTAAGGAATGTAAATGCAAATTATATGAAGTAGATATTATTCTGCATAGATCAATCATTTTATGGAGAGAGAGAGGGAGAAAGGTTATAATCAATGTTCTAAATTGTGCTAGGCGTTAGACATTACGTTAGGCGGCTAAGCAGTCGCTTTTTAGAACATGGGTTATAATTAGAAGAGTGAGAAGGAAGTGGCAGAACAAGTCATATCAAGAAGAGACAGCTGTAATTTCATAAAGACATCAAGTGGTAGATAGAAGTGTGATGCTTAAGGTTGGTAACATTTTTTTATTTTAAAGTTACTACTTACTACTTCTCCTAAAGCATCTCTGCTTCTATTTCTGTAGTTGTAGTTGTTGTACAAACTTCGACTCAATCAGTATCACATTACATCATCACACGTCGACAAAAGCTAGAGATGCCAGAATTTGTCTAAGGAAGTGTAACATTGTTAGAAAGGATCTTCATTGTTCATCTGTTTATACTTTATACATCTACACAAAGAAATAGAAAATACAATTGATGATACAAAATCGATAAGAGTTTTTACCAAAAAAGTAGCGTAATAAATGGCGGGATAGTTAGAATCGGTAAGACATAACGATAAAAGATATATGATGATATCGCTAATAATTCTTGTGTTTATGATTAGTACTAAACGATAATGGGTTACCAATCAAACCGAGATAAGGAAACTTATCTATCAATTAGAAAATGCATTACCTCTTAGGGTTTATGGACAGAGAAAGGAGGTACTTGGGTCATTAGGTTAATATGTAAGGTATACAGTATTGGACTTTGGTGTGATTTTATATTTAAGTTTGTAGCCAAAGTTTCCTTTTAGGAGAGTTTACTCTTAAATACAAAAGTAAATATCATCATTAATTCTACGGTTTTGGCTGGACCTATCTCTATATATAATTCAAGGTCGGCCCCTTACCATTCTACTACTACTACTCTCCACAGCTATCTGTCATCATTATCATTCTACCTTACACTTTTTCTTATTCTCACCAGAAAAAAGAAAATGAGTTTTTTTTTAACAGATATGTAAGTAAAAGGTGAAAAACTAGACATACGTTTGTGTAGATGATGGGAAATGTGTAATGTGTGGATATGAATAATTTGATGTGGTACGTACTGAGTATATTGTACTAAGTGTTCCTGAAATCAGAGCAAAGACCAAGACTTTACTACAAGGTTCATCATTCATGGAAAATGTGGCCCTTTCAAAGTTTCCTTTTGAACACACAAGAGTGCCTTCTTTGTTCCTTACCGACTTTTGTCCTTTATCCAAACCTTAAGCGTTTTCTTGTTCTGTGATTTAACAAGACAGTGGTTGGTTTATGTTTGTTCTCACGTGCACGTCATTGAAATAATGCTAGTTAAACCTTAAGTATCTCTGGAGAGATTATGTACAATAGAACAGAGAAGACACATTTCACAAAACAGAACCAGATATTCTCAATTTGTCAAACTTTTCCTTTAACCTTTTAACATCATTCTCAACTTTGCTGCAAGCTATAGAGATTTCATTTCCTTGTAAGTGCAGAAAGTATGGATCTAATCAGCCCAAACAAGAAGTGCTAGAACCGATTAATATCGGATGTTTTTGAACAAAATGACAACAAAAAAAGAAGCACCAAGAGTGCCAGAAATAGTATGTATATATACAGTGGCGGAGCCACGTAGAGTTTGGGAGGGGCAGTTGCCCACCATGATATTTTCAATTTTAGTGTAATTGTTTAGAGAATTTTAATAATGCCCCCTGTTAATACATTATATTATGCTAATAATTTAAGTTTTGCCCCGGATAAAATCATGTTCTAGATCCGCCACTGTATATATATAACTGAAATACTCACTAGTACACAAAAACAATGATGTCAAAAAGCGAAAAAAAATCTCATTATCATTAAAAAGTATTCAAACAAAGAGATCCCGAGTGCTTTTAACCAGCAAACTCAGAGCTTTGCTCAGAAGAGACAATCCTTCGCTTATGAACTATTGTTAATTACTTCATCAAACAGATAATTTTATACAAGGAAATGAAGTTACAATGCAGGCGAAGAAGAAGAATATGTTTAAAACAACAAGGGAGCTTCAAAAGTCGGGACTGTGTATAACTTCAAAAGCTCTCTTGTTGTTTTAAACATATTCTTCTTCTTCGCCTGCATTGTAACTTCATTTCCTTGTGATGCTATGACAAAAAGTGATGCTAAAAGTTTAATCATGGCATTTGATAATTTTGAATTTTTACTTGGTATGAATATTTGGTATGAAATTTTGTTTGCTATTAATTCAGTGAGTAAGAGCATACAATCTAAATCTATTTGCATTGATAATGCTTTAAAACAATTGGAAGGTGTTGTTTTGCTTTTTGAGAAGTATAGACAAGAAATGTTTAATTCTAGTTTGAGTATAGCTCAAAATATTGCTCAGTGATATGGACGTTGATCCGATATTTCCAAATAAACGTCGTGTCTTTAGAAAAAAACAGTTTGGTGAAACTGATTTTGGTGAAGAAATACAAACAAGTGAGGATGCTTTTAGAGTTAACTACTTTTTAGTTGTGGTTGATATGGCAATAACTTCTGTTAATAATAGATTTGCTCAAATAAAGAATTTTAATAATGTCTTTGGGTTCTTATTTGATTCAATAAAATTAAAGGCATTAGATTAAAATGAACTACGAGAGCATTGCACTCATTTTCACAAAACGTTTTCTCATGGTAGTTTTTCGGATGTTGATCCTAATGATCTTTATTCTGAACTGAGAATGTTGCAAACGACTTTACCCAATGAACCTATCAAACCTAGTGACACTACAAGAAAACAGTCGATTACCAACAAAAATTTACATCGAATTTTGGTCGTCGTAATGTTACGTCGAAGTTACGACGACATTACGGCGAAATTTTATTGCGATGTAATTTCGTCGTAAAATTTTGTCGTCGTAATTGGACGTCGACATTACGACGATGTAAGAATCGTCGGAAGTTTACATCGATGTTACGAGAACTTATATTCGATGTACATTACGACGAGTTTACGTCAAATGTGTGTAGGTAGGTGGCCACGTTTTAAAGTAGGTTCACCTAATAATTTACATCTCATATATTTGTCGTAAATCCGTCGTATAAGCGATGTAAATTCGTTATAAATTATTTTTCGATGTAAATTTCCGATGTAAATCCGTTGGTAATTCTGAAAAATTTCTATAAATACAGCAAACAATTCAAACGAAAATTTCAAAAAAAAAAAACAAACACTTCTCAAAAAAAAAAAAAATTTCAAAAATCTTTTTATAAAATGTCTATATACGAACTACGAAGATGGATGTATACGCAAAAGGATTCGGAGGGAGCGTTGACGAAAGAATTCAAAGAGGGGCTGGAAATATTCATGTATCAGGCCAGAAATATGCAAACAACCCTTGAAAGCGGTAAGAT